>WNNG01000463.1:0-281773 GCA_018208015.1 Medicago ruthenica
AAGGTTTTTCCTTTCGTATAATTGGATGAAAACTCAATTTGAACATTATTTTATCATGTTACTTGTTCATTAGTACTATATTCCTCCTACTTTAACTATTACACTAGTGTAATTAACCATAGTAATACTTAGCTTACTAACAAAGCTAACTATGGTTAGACAATCCTTTGGTTATCAAAGGTTTGAACTTTCTTCCAATTGGATGAAAACTCAATTTGAAACATTATTTTAGTCAACTTACTTGTTCATTAGTTCTATATTCATCCTACTTTAACTATTACACTAGTCGAATTTAACTATTGTAACACTTTGCTAAATAATCAAACTAACTATCGTTTTTATAAAACAAGTTTTGACCTTTCTTCTAACTAGATGAAAACTCTATTTAAACATTATTTTAGTCAAGTTACTTGTTCATTTGATCTATAATAATCAAACGTTGACTATTATACTAATCAAATTAACTATAGTAAGACTTAGCTTACAAAGTAAGCTAACGTGGTTAGATCATTCTTTGGTCATAAAAGGTTTTTGCTTTCGTTAATTGGATGAAAACTCAATTTGTAATATTATTTTATCATGTTACTTGTTCATTAGTACTATATTCCTCCTACTTTAACTATTACACTAGTGTAATTAACCATAGTAATACTTAGCTTACTAACAAAGCTAACTATGGTTAGACAATCCTTTGGTTATCAAAGGTTTGAACTTTCTTTCCAATTGGATGAAAACTCAATTTGAAACATTATTTTAGTCAACTTACTTGTTCATTAGTTTCTATATTCATACCTACTTTAACTATTACATAAGTTTAATTTAACTATTGTAACACTTTGCTTAATAATCAAACTAATTATCGTTTTTATATAACAAGTTTTGACCTTTCTTCTAACTAGATGAAAACTCGATTTAAGCATTATTTTAGTCAAGTTACTTGTTCATTATTACGATATTCATCCTACTTTAACTATTACACTAGTCTATTTAACCATAGTAATACTTAGCTTACTAACAAAGCTACAATGGTTAGACAATCCTTTGGTTATCAAGGTTTGAACTTTCTTCCAATTGGATGAAACTCAATTTGAAACATTATTTTAGTCAACTTACTTGTTCATTAGTTCTATATTCATCCTACTTTAACTATTACATAAGTTTAATTTAACTATTGTAACACTTTGCTTAATAATCAAACTAATTATCGTTTTTATATATAAGTTTTGACCTTTCTTCTAACTAGACGAAAACATCGATTTAAACATTATTTTAGTCAAGTTACTAGTTCATTAGTACTATATTCATCCTACATTTAACTATTACACTAGTCTATTTAACCATAGTAATACTTAGCTTACTAACAAAAGCTAACTATGGTTAGACAATCCTTTGGTTATCAAAGGTTGAACTTTCTTCAATTGGATGAAAACTCAATTTGAAACATTATTTTAGTCAACTTACTTGTTCATTAGTTCTATATTCATCCTACTTTAACTATTACATAAGTTTAATTTAACTATTGTAACACTTTGCTTAATAATCAAACTAATTATCGTTTTTATATAATAAGTTTTGAACTTTCTTCTAACTAGACGAAAACTCGATTTAAACATTAGTTTAGTCAAGTTACTAGTTCATTAGTACTATATTCATCCTACTTTAACTATTACACTAGTCTATTAACCATAGTAATACTTAGCTTACTAACAAAGCTAACTATGGTTAGACAATCCTTTGGTTATCAAAGGTTTGAACCTTTTTTCCAATTGGATGAAAACTCAATTTGAAACATTATTTTAGTCAACTTACTTGTTCATTAGTTCTATATTCATCCTACTTTAACTATTACACTAGTCGAATTTAACTAATTGTAACACTTTGCTAAATAATCAAACTAACTATCGTTTTTATAAACAAGTTTTGACCTTTCTTCTAACTGGATGAAAACTGGATTTAAAACATTATTTAGTCAAGTTACTTGTTCATTGATCTATAATAATCAAAACGGTGACTATTATACTAATCAAATTAACTATAGTAAGACTTAGCTTACAAAGTAAGCTACGTGGTTAGATCATTCTTTGGTCATAAAAGGTTTTTTCCTTTCGTATAATTGGATGAAAACCTCAATTTGTAACATTATTTTATTCATGTTACTTGTTCATTAGTACTATATTCCTCCTACTTTAACTATTACACTAGTCTAATTATCCATAGTAATACTTAACTTACTAACAAAGCTAACTATGGTTAGACAATCCTTTGGTTATCAAAGGTTGAACTTTCTTCCAATTGGATGAAAACTCAATTTGAAACATTATTTTAGTCAACTTACTTGTTCATTAGTTCTATATTCATCCTACTTTAACTATTACATAAGTTTAATTTAACTATTGTAACACTTTGCTTAATAATCAAACTAATTATCGTTATTATATAACAAGTTTTGACCTTCTTCTAACTAGATGAAAACTCGATTTAAGCATTATTTTAGTCAAGTTACTTGTTCATTATTACGATATTCATCCTACTTTAACTATTACACTAGTCTATTTAACCATAGTAATACTTAGCTTACTAACAAGCTAACAATGGTTAGACAATCCTTTGGTTATCAAAGGTTTGAACTTTCTTCCAATTGGATGAAAACTCAATTTGAAACATTATTTTAGTCAACTTACTTGTTCATTAGTTCTATATTCATCCTACTTTAACTATTACATAAGTTTAATTTAACTATTGTAACACTTTGCTTAATAATCAAACTAATTATCGTTTTATATAATAAGTTTTGACCTTTCTTCTAACTAGACGAAAACTCGATTTAAACATTATTTTAGTCAAGTTACTAGTTCATTAGTACTATATTCATCCTACTTTAACTATTACACTAGTCTATTTAACCATAGTAATACTTAGCTTACTAACAAAAGCTAACTATGGTTAGACAATCCTTTGGTTATCAAAGGTTTGAACTTTCTTCCAATTGGATGAAAACTCAATTTGAAACATTATTTTAGTCAACTTACTTGTTCATTAGTTCTATATTCATCCTACTTTAACTATTACATAAGTTTAATTTAACTATTGTAACACTTTGCTTAATAATCAAACTAATTATCGTTTTTATATAATAAGTTTTGACCTTTCTTCTAACTAGACGAAAACTACGATTTAAACATTATTTTAGTCAAGTTACTAGTTCATTAGTACTATATTCATCCTACTTTAACTATTACACTAGTCTATTTAACCATAGTAATACTTAGCTTACTAACAAAGCTAACTATGGTTAGACAATCCTTTGGTTATCAAAGGTTTGACCTTTTTTCCAATTGGATGAAAACTCAATTTGAAACATTATTTTAGTCAACTTACTTGTTCATTAGTTCTATATTCATCCTACTTTAACTATTACACTAGTCGAATTTTAACTATTGTAACACTTTGCTAAATAATCAAACTAACTATCGTTTTTATAAAACAAGTTTTGACCTTTCTTCTAACTGGATGAAAACTGGATTTAAACATTATTTTAGTCAAGTTACTTGTTCATTTGATCTATAATAATCAAACGTTGACTATTATACTAATCAAATTAACTATAGTAAGACTTAGCTTACAAAGTAAGCTAACGTGGTTAGATCATTCTTTGGTCATAAAAGGTTTTTCCTTTCGTATAATTGGATGAAAACTCAATTTGTAACATTATTTTATTCATGTTACTTGTTCATTAGTACTATATTCCTCCTACTTTAACTATTACACTAGTGTAATTAACCATAGTAATACTTAGCTTACTAACAAAGCTAACTATGGTTAGACAATCCTTTGGTTATCAAAGGTTTGAACTTTCTTCCAATTGGATGAAAACTCAATTTGAAACATTATTTTAGTCAACTTACTTGTTCATTAGTTCTATATTCATCCTACTTTAACTATTACATAAGTTTAATTTAACTATTGTAACACTTTGCTTAATAATCAAACTAATTATCGTTTTTATATAACAAGTTTTGACCTTTCTTCTAACTAGATGAAAACTCGATTTAAACATTATTTTAGTCAAGTTACTTGTTCATTATTACGATATTCATCCTACTTTAACTATTACACTAGTCTATTTAACCATAGTAATACTTAGCTTACTAACAAAGCTAACTATGGTTAGACAATCCTTTGGTTATCAAAGGTTTGAACTTCTTCCAATTGGATGAAAACTCAATTTGAAACATTATTTAGTCAACTTACTTGTTCATTAGTTCTATATTCATCCTACTTTAACTATTACATAAGTTTAATTTAACTATTGTAACACTTTGCTTAATAATCAAACTAATTATCGTTTTTATATAATAAGTTTTGACCTTTCTTCTAACTAGACGAAAACTCGATTTAAACATTATTTTAGTCAAGTTACTAGTTCATTAGTATTATATTCATCCTACTTTAACTATTACACTAGTCTATTTAACCATAGTAATACTTAGCTTACTAACAAAGCTAACTATGGTTAGACAATCCTTTGGTTATCAAAGGTTTGACCTTTCTTCCAATTGGATGAAAACTCAATTTGAAACATTATTTTAGTCAACTTACTTGTTCATTAGTTCTATATTCATCCTACTTTAACTATTACACTAGTCGAATTTAACTATTGTAACACTTTGCTAAATAATCAAACTAACTATCGTTTTTATAAAACAAGTTTTGACCTTTCTTCTAACTAGATGAAAACTGGATTTAAACATTATTTTAGTCAAGTTACTTGTTCATTTGATCTATAATAATCAAACGTTGACTATTATACTAATCAAATTAACTATAGTAAGACTTAGCTTACAAAGTAAGCTAACGTGGTTAGATCATTCTTTGGTCATAAAAGGTTTTTCCTTTCGTATAATTGGATGAAAACTCAATTTGTAACATTATTTTATTCATGTTACTTATTCATTAGTACTATATTCCTCCTACTTTAACTATTACACTAGTGTAATTAACCATAGTAATACTTAGCTTACTAACAAAGCTAACTATGGTTAGACAATCCTTTGGTTATCAAAGGTTTGAACTTTCTTCCAATTGGATGAAAACTCAATTTGAAAACATTATTTTAGTCAACTTACTTGTTCATTAGTTCTATATTCATCCTACTTTAACTATTACATAAGTTTAATTTAACTATTGTAACACTTTGCTTAATAATCAAACTAATTATCGTTTTTATATAACAAGTTTTGACCTTTCTTCTAACTAGATGAAAACTCGATTTAAACATTATTTTAGTCAAGTTACTTGTTCATTATTACGATATTCATCCTACTTTAACTATTACACTAGTCTATTTAACCATAGTAATACTTAGCTTACTAACAAAGCTAACTATGGTTAGACAATCCTTTGGTTATCAAAGGTTTGAACTTTCTTCCAATTGGATGAAAACTCAATTTGAAACATTATTTTAGTCAACTTACTTGTTCATTAGTTCTATATTCATCCTACTTTAACTATTACATAAGTTTAATTTAACTATTGTAACACTTTGCTTAATAATCAAACTAATTATCGTTTTTATATAACAAGTTTTGACCTTTCTTCTAACTAGATGAAAACTCGATTTAAACATTATTTTAGTCAAGTTACTTGTTCATTATTACGATATTCATCCTACTTTAACTATTACACTAGTCTATTTAACCATAGTAATACTTAGCTTACTAACAAAGCTAACTATGGTTAGACAATCCTTTGGTTATCAAAGGTTTGAACTTTCTTCCAATTG
The DNA here is from genome assembly GCA_018208015.1 of Medicago ruthenica. Lineage (NCBI taxonomy): Eukaryota > Viridiplantae > Streptophyta > Magnoliopsida > Fabales > Fabaceae > Medicago > Medicago ruthenica. Next base: position 5,783 of record WNNG01000463.1, read on the forward strand.
GATGAAAACTCAATTTGAAACATTATTTTAGTCAACTTACTTGTTCATTAGTTCTATATTCATCCTACTTTAACTATTACATAAGTTTAATTTAACTATTGTAACACTTTGCTTAATAATCAAACTAATTATCGTTTTTATATAATAAGTTTTGACCTTTCTTCTAACTAGACGAAAAACTCGATTTAAACATTATTTTAGTCAAGTTACTAGTTCATTAGTACTATATTCATCCTACTTTAACTATTACACTAGTCTATTTAACCATAGTAATACTTAGCTTACTAACAAAGCTAACTATGGTTAGACAATCCTTTGGTTATCAAAGGTTTGACCTTTTTTCCAATTGGATGAAAACTCAATTTGAAACATTATTTTAGTCAACTTACTTGTTCATTAGTTCTATATTCATCCTACTTTAACTATTACACTAGTCGAATTTAACTATTGTAACACTTTGCTAAATAATCAAACTAACTATCGTTTTTATAAAACAAGTTTTGACCTTTCTTCTAACTGGATGAAAACTGGATTTAAACATTATTTTAGTCAAGTTACTTGTTCATTTGATCTATAATAATCAAACGTTGACTATTATACTAATCAAATTAACTATAGTAAGACTTAGCTTACAAAGTAAGCTAACGTGGTTAGATCATTCTTTGGTCATAAAAGGTTTTTCCTTTCGTATAATTGGATGAAAACTCAAATTGTAACATTATTTTATTCATGTTACTTGTTCATTAGTACTATATTCCTCCTACTTTAATTATTACACTAGTGTAATTAACCATAGTAATACTTAGCTTACTAACAAAGCTAACTATGGTTAGACAATCCTTTGGTTATCAAAGGTTTGAACTTTCTTCCAATTGGATGAAAACTCAATTTGAAACATTATTTTAGTCAACTTACTTGTTCATTAGTTCTATATTCATCCTACTTTAACTATTACATAAGTTTAATTTAACTATTGTAACACTTTGCTTAATAATCAAACTAATTATCGTTTTTATATAACAAGTTTTGACCTTTCTTCTAACTAGATGAAAACTCGATTTAAACATTATTTTAGTCAAGTTACTTGTTCATTATTACGATATTCATCCTACTTTAACTATTACACTAGTCTATTTAACCATAGTAATACTTAGCTTACTAACAAAGCTAACTATGGTTAGACAATCCTTTGGTTATCAAAGGTTTGAACTTTCTTCCAATTGGATGAAAACTCAATTTGAAACATTATTTTAGTCAACTTACTTGTTCATTAGTTCTATATTCATCCTACTTTAACTATTACATAAGTTTAATTTAACTATTGTAACACTTTGCTTAATAATCAAACTAATTATCATTTTTATATAATAAGTTTTGACCTTTCTTCTAACTAGACGAAAACTCGATTTAAACATTATTTTAGTCAAGTTACTAGTTCATTAGTATTATATTCATCCTACTTTAACTATTACACTAGTCTATTTAACCATAGTAATACTTAGCTTACTAACAAAGCTAACTATGGTTAGACAATCCTTTGGTTATCAAAGGTTTGACCTTTCTTCCAATTGGATGAAAACTCAATTTGAAACATTATTTTAGTCAACTTACTTGTTCATTAGTTCTATATTCATCCTACTTTAACTATTACACTAGTCGAATTTAACTATTGTAACACTTTGCTAAATAATCAAACTAACTATCGTTTTTATAAAACAAGTTTTGACCTTTCTTCTAACTAGATGACTACTGGATTTAAACATTATTTTAGTCAAGTTACTTGTTCATTTGATCTATAATAATCAAACGTTGACTATTATACTAATCAAATTAACTATAGTAAGACTTAGCTTACAAGTAAGCTAACGTGGTTAGATCATTCTTTGGTCATAAAAGGTTTTTCCTTTCGTATAATTGGATGAAAACTCAATTTGTAACATTATTTTATTCATGTTACTTATTCATTAGTACTATATTCCTCCTACTTTAACTATTACACTAGTGTAATTAACCATAGTAATACTTAGCTTACTAACAAAGCTAACTATGGTTAGACAATCCTTTGGTTATCAAAGGTTTGAACTTTCTTCCAATTGGATGAAAACTCAATTTGAAACATTATTTTAGTCAACTTACTTGTTCATTAGTTCTATATTCATCCTACTTTAACTATTACATAAGTTTAATTTAACTATTGTAACACTTTGCTTAATAATCAAACTAATTATCGTTTTTATATAACAAGTTTTGACCTTTCTTCTAACTAGATGAAAACTCGATTTAAACATTATTTTAGTCAAGTTACTTGTTCATTAGTACTATATTCATCCTACTTTAACTATTACACTAGTCTATTTAACCATAGTAATACTTAGCTTACTAACAAAGCTAACTATGGTTAGACAATCCTTTGGTTATCAAAGGTTTGACCTTTCTTCCAATTGGATGAAAACTCAATTTGAAACATTATTTTAGTCAACTTACTTGTTCATTAGTTCTATATTCATCCTACTTTAACTATTACACTAGTCGAATTTAACTATTGTAACACTTTGCTAAATAATCAAACTAACTATCGTTTTTATAAAACAAGTTTTGACCTTTCTTCTAACTAGATGAAAACTCTATTTAAACATTATTTTAGTCAAGTTACTTGTTCATTTGATCTATAATAATCAAACGTTGACTATTATACTAATCAAATTAACTATAGTAAGACTTAGCTTACAAAGTAAGCTAACGTGGTTAGATCATTCTTTGGTCATAAAAGGTTTTTGCTTTCGTATAATTGGATGAAAACTCAATTTGTAATATTATTTATTCATGTTACTTGTTCATTAGTACTATATTCCTCCTACTTTAACCATTACACTAGTGTAATTAACCATAGTAATACTTAGCTTACTAACAAAGCTAACTATGGTTAGACAATCCTTTGGTTATCAAAGGTTGAACTTTCTTCCAATTGGATGAAAACTCAATTTGAAACATTATTTTAGTCAACTTACTTGTTCATTAGTTCTATATTCATCCTACTTTAACTATTACATAAGTTTAATTTAACTATTGTAACACTTTGCTTAATAATCAAACTAATTATCGTTTTATATAACAAGTTTTGACCTTTCTTCTAACTAGATGAAAACTCGATTTAAGCATTATTTAGTCAAGTTACTTGTTCATTATTACGATATTCATCCTACTTTAACTATTACACTAGTCTATTTAACCATAGTAATACTTAGCTTACTAACAAAGCTAACAATGGTTAGACAATCCTTTGGTTATCAAAGGTTTGAACTTTCTTCCAATTGGATGAAAACTCAATTTGAAACATTATTTTAGTCAACTTACTTGTTCATTAGTTCTATATTCATCCTACTTTAACTATTACATAAGTTTAATTTAACTATTGTAACACTTTGCTTAATAATCAAACTAATTATCGTTTTTATATAACAAGTTTTGACCTTTCTTCTAACTAGATGAAAACTCGATTTAAACATTATTTTAGTCAAGTTACTTGTTCATTATTACGATATTCATCCTACTTTAACTATTACACTAGTCTATTTAACCATAGTAATACTTAGCTTACTAACAAAGCTAACTATGGTTAGACAATCCTTTGGTTATCAAAGGTTTGAACTTTCTTCCAATTGGATGAAAACTCAATTTGAAACATTATTTTAGTCAACTTACTTGTTCATTAGTTCTATATTCATCCTACTTTAACTATTACATAAGTTTAATTTAACTATTGTAACACTTTGCTTAATAATCAAACTAATTATCGTTTTTATATAATAAGTTTTGACCTTTCTTCTAACTAGACGAAAACTCGATTTAAACATTATTTTAGTCAAGTTACTAGTTCATTAGTATTATATTCATCCTACTTTAACTATTACACTAGTCTATTTAACCATAGTAATACTTAGCTTACTAACAAAGCTAACTATGGTTAGACAATCCTTTGGTTATCAAAGGTTTGACCTTTCTTCCAATTGGATGAAAACTCAATTTGAAACATTATTTTAGTCAACTTACTTGTTCATTAGTTCTATATTCATCCTACTTTAACTATTACACTAGTCGAATTTAACTATTGTAACACTTTGCTAAATAATCAAACTAACTATCGTTTTTATAAAACAAGTTTTGACCTTTCTTCTAACTAGATGAAAACTGGATTTAAACATTATTTTAGTCAAGTTACTTGTTCATTTGATCTATAATAATCAAACGTTGACTATTATACTAATCAAATTAACTATAGTAAGACTTAGCTTACAAAGTAAGCTAACGTGGTTAGATCATTCTTTGGTCATAAAAGGTTTTTCCTTTCGTATAATTGGATGAAAACTCAATTTGTAACATTATTTTATTCATGTTACTTATTCATTAGTACTATATTCCTCCTACTTTAACTATTACACTAGTGTAATTAACCATAGTAATACTTAGCTTACTAACAAAGCTAACTATGGTTAGACAATCCTTTGGTTATCAAAGGTTTGAACTTTCTTCCAATTGGATGAAAACTCAATTTGAAACATTATTTTAGTCAACTTACTTGTTCATTAGTTCTATATTCATCCTACTTTAACTATTACATAAGTTTAATTTAACTATTGTAACACTTTGCTTAATAATCAAACTAATTATCGTTTTTATATAACAAGTTTTGACCTTTCTTCTAACTAGATGAAAACTCGATTTAAACATTATTTTAGTCAAGTTACTTGTTCATTAGTACTATATTCATCCTACTTTAACTATTACACTAGTCTATTTAACCATAGTAATACTTAGCTTACTAACAAAGCTAACTATGGTTAGACAATCCTTTGGTTATCAAAGGTTTGACCTTTCTTCCAATTGGATGAAAACTCAATTTGAAACATTATTTTAGTCAACTTACTTGTTCATTAGTTCTATATTCATCCTACTTTAACTATTACACTAGTCGAATTTAACTATTGTAACACTTTGCTAAATAATCAAACTAACTATCGTTTTTATAAAACAAGTTTTGACCTTTCTTCTAACTAGATGAAAACTCTATTTAAACATTATTTTAGTCAAGTTACTTGTTCATTTGATCTATAATAATCAAACGTTGACTATTATACTAATCAAATTAACTATAGTAAGACTTAGCTTACAAAGTAAGCTAACGTGGTTAGATGATTCTTTGGTCATAAAAGGTTTTTGCTTTCGTATAATTGGATGAAAACTCAATTTGTAATATTATTTTATTCATGTTACTTGTTCATTAGTACTATATTCCTCCTACTTTAACTATTACACTAGTGTAATTAACCATAGTAATACTTAGCTTACTAACAAAGCTAACTATGGTTAGACAATCCTTTGGTTATCAAAGGTTTGAACTTTCTTCCAATTGGATGAAAACTCAATTTGAAACATTATTTTAGTCAACTTACTTGTTCATTAGTTCTATATTCATCCTACTTTAACTATTACATAAGTTTAATTTAACTATTGTAACACTTTGCTTAATAATCAAACTAATTATCGTTTTTATATAACAAGTTTTGACCTTTCTTCTAACTAGATGAAAACTCGATTTAAGCATTATTTTAGTCAAGTTACTTGTTCATTATTACGATATTCATCCTACTTTAACTATTACACTAGTCTATTTAACCATAGTAATACTTAGCTTACTAACAAAGCTAACAATGGTTAGACAATCCTTTGGTTATCAAAGGTTTGAACTTTCTTCCAATTGGATGAAAACTCAATTTGAAACATTATTTTAGTCAACTTACTTGTTCATTAGTTCTATATTCATCCTACTTTAACTATTACATAAGTTTAATTTAACTATTGTAACACTTTGCTTAATAATCAAACTAATTATCGTTTTTATATAATAAGTTTTGACCTTTCTTCTAACTAGACGAAAACTCGATTTAAACATTATTTTAGTCAAGTTACTAGTTCATTAGTACTATATTCATCCTACTTTAACTATTACACTAGTCTATTTAACCATAGTAATACTTAGCTTACTAACAAAGCTAACTATGGTTAGACAATCCTTTGGTTATCAAAGGTTTGAACTTTCTTCCAATTGGATGAAAACTCAATTTGAAACATTATTTTAGTCAACTTACTTGTTCATTAGTTCTATATTCATCCTACTTTAACTATTACATAAGTTTAATTTAACTATTGTAACACTTTGCTTAATAATCAAACTAATTATCGTTTTTATATAATAAGTTTTGACCTTTCTTCTAACTAGACGAAAACTCGATTTAAACATTATTTTAGTCAAGTTACTAGTTCATTAGTACTATATTCATCCTACTTTAACTATTACACTAGTCTATTTAACCATAGTAATACTTAGCTTACTAACAAAGCTAACTATGGTTAGACAATCCTTTGGTTATCAAAGGTTTGACCTTTCTTCCAATTGGATGAAAACTCAATTTGAAACATTATTTTAGTCAACTTACTTGTTCATTAGTTCTATATTCATCCTACTTTAACTATTACTGTAACATCCCGCCTAAGACTCGAATATTTATTAATGTTGAGGCATGTATCGGAATGTTTTAAGCAAAGGACAATTTGGTAAATTGTCAGTTAATGGGTTATTTATGTGGCAAGGGTAATATTCCGCTTGGATGTATCGATTAACAGTGTAGGAAACTTGTTAAGCAAGAATGGCAAACTTGTAATAAGTGGCATGGCGTTTTAGTAATTATTTGAAAAGAGAAGATTGTTTAAGAAGAAGAACAAGATATTTTTCTTGTTCATTTCCTTTCCTCTTTTACTCCATCAAACCAGCCCTCTCCCTCCCTCTTCCCTCAACTCTCACGCCCTTCTCTCCCTCTCCAACCATCCATCAACTCCTAATCCAACTCTTGAAGGAAGGTATGGCAAGCAAGCTTGTAGTGGAAGGCTAGAGCAAGGGAAAGAACAAGGAAAATTGAAGAAGAATCAAGAGAAGAGAATAGGGGAGCAAGCTTGGGTTTATGATTAGAAGATTGGCAAGGAAGCAAGCTTATGATTGAGGTGAGCTCTTAGAGGGTTTTAGAAACCCATTTTATTAAGCTTTGAAGTTATAGTATTATGAGCTAATTTGATAGATTCATGCCTTAATCCTTTGTTGGCTTGTGATTATATGAATTATTATGTTATATGTTGAGTAAATGTCTTGGAAATCCATTCCCATAAGCTGTTTTGATGATTGGAGGGGTTTGGATTAGTCTAGGAAGTGAATTTTTGAGTGCTGCTGAAGCCAAAATCGTGCTACGATTTCTGGGCATCGGGCTACGATTTTATGCCCTGATTTTATGAAAACTTTCGCATAAAATCGTGCTCCGATCCTGTAAAATCGTGCTCCGATTTTCTGCTTTCCCAGCTTCTTGTCCCAAATTTCTGCAGATTTGCAGTTTCGGACCCCTGACTTCAAACTCGTCCCCAGACTTCGATACTTGGCCAAACTTCACGAAATTGGTACCAAAACGTAGATAATTTTGTTAGCTTTCCATAGCATCAAAAACCACTGAAATCGGAGTTACATGGAGAGAGTTCTGACCATTCCAATAGAGCCTTGTCCCAAAAACGGGTTTCTCCTACTTCCTCCATTTCAACTCCAAATCTCTACCCATAACTTCATCTTCTTCAGGAATTATCATGCAAGATAAAATAGAGGTTTAAGCTCAAACAATAGGCACGAAAATTAAGGTAAGATGGGTAATGAGTACACATTGGGAGATGAATACATAAACCCCTAAGACATATAGAGAAGCAAAGGAGTTAGTAATAGGTTTATTCCTCATTAAACATTTTCATACACACCTTTTGGTTTGTGCAAGCTTAAGAGTGAAGCATTAGCTAAGTTTAGAACCTTTATAGGTTAAAGAGAATTAAGATGGTACTTATGTGTACTAAACACAAGAATGATACTTACTTACAGTTAAGAACCTCTAGTAGGTCAAGTTTTACAGAATACATTAGATATGCGCAAGAACTATGAAATGTAATAGATATGTTTATGAATTTAAGTTAAGAATCTAATGATAAAGAATATGATAACGTGTTCATCAGACTCCGGATTATGCCGGATGGGATTTCTCCGAAAGGGCTATCCACACGTAAGTTATAAGACGATATTAAACGTGTTCATCAGACTCCGGGTTTCGCCGGATGGGACTCTTCCGAGAGGATTGTCCACACGTATGTTAAAAGATTAAGCATGTCCAGCAGGCTCCGGGATACGCCGGATGGGACTTCTCCGAGAGGGTTGTCTACATGCAAGTTGTGTCCAGCAGGCTCCGGATTATGCCGGATGGGGCTTCACCGAGAGGGTTGCCTACACAAAGATAAGAGGAGTCCGGTGTTAGCCTGATATGATAGGAATTTCACCGGTATGATGGGAGATGTACTTCGGGGTTACTCCACCCGGATGCACTCCGTAAAATGAACCAAGATAATGATTGTTTGTTCAACGCTAACTTCTAACTTATGATATGAAAAGATGAATACGAATATGAAATGAATATGTATATTTTATATGTAATACGAGATATGATGATTAGTTCCTAGTGAACGAGAGGTGATCATAGGAAGTCCCCAAGATCACTATGTATAAGGCTAAGATAAGAATAGAGCATGAAATGCATGAGATTAAGATATGCAGCGATCCTAGTTCTCCCTCTTGATCGCGAAATAAGTAAAGATAAGACTTGGCGATCATAGGTATCCCCAAGATTGCCGAGGTAGGCACGGCGACCCTAGGTTCCCTGTGGTTGCCAACAGTAGGTAGGGTAGGAGCTCACTGAGACGTTATGTCTCATCCCTATCCTTCTGGTGCAGGTTTTCAGGTTGCCATGTGGTTTTCAGATGAAGATCTTCAGGAAGACGCTGGATGGAGTGCAGATGCTCGTCAAGGCAAGCTCAGGAGGTTGACAGATATTATAATTGTTTATGAAAGTGTATTTTATGTTATTTGGATATTTGTGTAAACGAGCAAATTGTACTCATTCAGTTGTATTGTTTGTAATATTATTATTGAAAATTTTAATGTATCCGATATCAGATTAACGCACATGCTAATATACTAGTTAAAGTTAGTATGGGTGTTACAATTGGTATCAGAGCAGGTCGATTCAGACCGTGCCTTGGGTCATTAAAGTTTCAATAAAAGCAGTGGGACCATTGGGTTCCGGATATTGTTCTAAAGGTCACATCTAGTTGAGCCTGATCAACTCAATCTAGTATATGACAGTTAGGATAAATGTCTGAGAGCTGAATGTGACCAAGGAGGAATGAAGTGTGTGAATGGCGAAGATTAAGGAGACAGAATTTTAAGACGGAATTGGCGAAGAAGTAATCAACGCCAAATGGTGGCCATCGAATAGTGAAGTGACTAAGCCTGTTAGTGGCAAGGTCTTAGAGACATAAAGGATATTTAACAGTGAGGTGAAGCGCCTCGACCCAGTTGGACGCATCGTTGGATGATGCCTCGTCTGCGTAAGACATACGGATTAAGGAATCATGGGATGCTCTAGGGAATGACGTGGAACCTTGACGGAAACCCCAGTCTGAGAATTTAAAGTGAAGTGTGGACTAAGTATCTACCCTAGAGAAATGAAATGAGGAATTATCGGTCAGTTTCTGAAACCTCTGATTCTCAGCAAAGATCGAGTGTTGAAGAGTCGAACTTGAATCGGATGAGATTTTAATGTCCGGACAGTTAAGAGAATTAGTTATGGATTAAGTGAGTTATTTGGACAGATGAAACTAACCACTCAAGTGTGGTTATTGAGTATGAATTACAAGTAAGTTTGACCCCATCAGATCAGCCACGTCTCCTGAACCAGATTTGTGAAATAAGAAGAGGAGATGATATGCAGCCTAAGAATTAAGATGGATGAATAAGTAGTAACAATAAGACTCGTTGCATGTCAAAGCGTGAATCAAATTTTTGGATGTATCCTAATGGGAAGAAGATTAGAAGTAAGATAAGTTAGACTGGAATTTTACTTAATGAAGGTTGGATAATAAATACTAAGTTGCTGGAATTTATTATGCTGATGGACGAATTAAGTTGAACACTTCTGATTAGACGAACAGTATTGAATTTCCCTGATTGGTTAAAGAAGGTAAGTTCGAGATAACACAAGGTTATAGTAAATCAGTGTTGAAAGATGATTGGGATTTCAGACGAGAAATTATGTTGGGATTTTATATACGGCGGATCGTCTTGAACATGAAATTTTAGAATTGAGGTAAATGCTAAGGAGTTGTATGCACCCCATTGAAGAGGTTCCTTCCACAAATTTTATAGAACAGAAAGAGATCACCACGTGTTGATAAGTTTCCGAGGGCAGTAATGAGGAATAGACTTGAATTGTGAATACAATAACGAGTTACTGGAGGAATCCAATAGATCATGATAATGTGCAAAAGTTTAAGATCGATTCATCGGGCACTCGAAGAAACGCAACCTAAGTGGGGCGTTCTAGAGAACTGGTAAGAATTTGGAAATGTCAGGACGGATTGTTCTGTAGAAACTCAAGGGGTAACTTAAGGGACATGATAGAGCTAAGGAGACCAAAGTTGTCCCGGGAAGATTATGGATATGAAATCATTATGGATAAAGAAAGAGAGAATAGTAACAAGACTCAAATGAAAGGTATGAACCGTCAGAAGCAAGTGTTAGAGTAAAATGATAGGTCGATGGAATTTATATGACAATAGTGAAGTTTTCCTCCGATGCTAACTCGAGTGTTAAAAATCAGAGTGGCGCAGCGGAGTGGTAATTCAAGAATGATATAATGAACAACGCTAAGCTGAGGCTTAGAGTATGAGAAGATGTTAAGTGCTTAATTCCTATTACACGGGATAATAGTAAGTATAAGCGATTTGGATTTAACATGAGTAACATTGGCGGGGCAAACCTGGCAAGCCAGTTGAAAGGCAAATCCCGGATGTTACGAAATAAGTTAAGAGTAAGAAAAGTTTTCCCCAATTGATGTGGTAGTGTCTCAAATATGTTAAGGTTAAGAATGATGTCCCGTTAGTCGGACAAAGATGAGATAATGTAAAGTGTACACATGCTCGCATATGTATGTAAGATATATGCTATGATATATATTATACAATGATCTGTGAGACGACTTAAGCCACTCATCACTGGATTAAACTTCTATAAGTTTGGGATTATCGGTGTAGAAAACATTTATGCTACGACAAGAAAACGAGGATAAGTTGTGACAAGAACGATGGGAGATTGGCAAACTCCTAGTATGAATAATGATTTCTAAGTTATTGAGATAGGTAACGACATGAATCTATCGAAATAGAACGCGGGTAATCAGTAAGATTTCGCGAGTCCCTGAGGAATTCCGTGATGGAAGCAATGATTAAGATTATGGAAAGTAATACACCAGGATGCCTCCTCCTTGTATTTGTATAATGGAGGTAGTGCGGTAGTTTTACTCTCATTAAAGGATGGTATATTATGGTAAAACCACAAAAGTAGGATGCCGTTGCATAAGGTAAAGATCGAATATAAGAATTCAATGGAATCGTTGAGGATAATAAGAACGACCAATGTCGTCAAGGTAAGATTACGCGGACTATGACGAGGTTATAAGATTCAACACAAGTGTTAGGATTGGATGACTCTAGTTTGGGTTTGCAAGAAGTGTATAAATAAGGATGGTCAGCAAGTTGGATGTGATGGTTCGGATAGCCTCATATTCTACTACGCAAGAAAAGTGTAATGCACATCAAGTGCTTCAGATAACGAAAAGATTGTCGGATACATTCGACTTATAGAGTTGGAATCTAAGGGATTCCGATAAGTAAGAAGAACTGGAGTTTTGGCTAATGAAGGAAGTAATATGTGAGATTAATTCATGTATGATATTGGATTCTAAATTTCGAGGACGAAATTTCTTTAAGGGGGGGTAGATTGTAACATCCCGCCTAAGACTCGAATATTTATTAATGTTGAGGCATGTATCGGAATGTTTTAAGCAAAGGACAATTTGGTAAATTGTCAGTTAATGGGTTATTTATGTGGCAAGGGTAATATTCCGCTTGGATGTATCGATTAACAGTGTAGGAAACTTGTTAAGCAAGAATGGCAAACTTGTAATAAGTGGCATGGCGTTTTAGTAATTATTTGAAAAGAGAAGATTGTTTAAGAAGAAGAACAAGATATTTTTCTTGTTCATTTCCTTTCCTCTTTTACTCCATCAAACCAGCCCTCTCCCTCCCTCTTCCCTCAACTCTCACGCCCTTCTCTCCCTCTCCAACCATCCATCAACTCCTAATCCAACTCTTGAAGGAAGGTATGGCAAGCAAGCTTGTAGTGGAAGGCTAGAGCAAGGGAAAGAACAAGGAAAATTGAAGAAGAATCAAGAGAAGAGAATAGGGGAGCAAGCTTGGGTTTATGATTAGAAGATTGGCAAGGAAGCAAGCTTATGATTGAGGTGAGCTCTTAGAGGGTTTTAGAAACCCATTTTATTAAGCTTTGAAGTTATAGTATTATGAGCTAATTTGATAGATTCATGCCTTAATCCTTTGTTGGCTTGTGATTATATGAATTATTATGTTATATGTTGAGTAAATGTCTTGGAAATCCATTCCCATAAGCTGTTTTGATGATTGGAGGGGTTTGGATTAGTCTAGGAAGTGAATTTTTGAGTGCTGCTGAAGCCAAAATCGTGCTACGATTTCTGGGCATCGGGCTACGATTTTATGCCCTGATTTTATGAAAACTTTCGCATAAAATCGTGCTCCGATCCTGTAAAATCGTGCTCCGATTTTCTGCTTTCCCAGCTTCTTGTCCCAAATTTCTGCAGATTTGCAGTTTCGGACCCCTGACTTCAAACTCGTCCCCAGACTTCGATACTTGGCCAAACTTCACGAAATTGGTACCAAAACGTAGATAATTTTGTTAGCTTTCCATAGCATCAAAAACCACTGAAATCGGAGTTACATGGAGAGAGTTCTGACCATTCCAATAGAGCCTTGTCCCAAAAACGGGTTTCTCCTACTTCCTCCATTTCAACTCCAAATCTCTACCCATAACTTCATCTTCTTCAGGAATTATCATGCAAGATAAAATAGAGGTTTAAGCTCAAACAATAGGCACGAAAATTAAGGTAAGATGGGTAATGAGTACACATTGGGAGATGAATACATAAACCCCTAAGACATATAGAGAAGCAAAGGAGTTAGTAATAGGTTTATTCCTCATTAAACATTTTCATACACACCTTTTGGTTTGTGCAAGCTTAAGAGTGAAGCATTAGCTAAGTTTAGAACCTTTATAGGTTAAAGAGAATTAAGATGGTACTTATGTGTACTAAACACAAGAATGATACTTACTTACAGTTAAGAACCTCTAGTAGGTCAAGTTTTACAGAATACATTAGATATGCGCAAGAACTATGAAATGTAATAGATATGTTTATGAATTTAAGTTAAGAATCTAATGATAAAGAATATGATAACGTGTTCATCAGACTCCGGATTATGCCGGATGGGATTTCTCCGAAAGGGCTATCCACACGTAAGTTAATAGACGATATTAAACGTGTTCATCAGACTCCGGGTTTCGCCGGATGGGACTCTTCCGAGAGGATTGTCCACACGTATGTTAAAAGATTAAGCATGTCCAGCAGGCTCCGGGATACGCCGGATGGGACTTCTCCGAGAGGGTTGTCTACATGCAAGTTGTGTCCAGCAGGCTCCGGATTATGCCGGATGGGGCTTCACCGAGAGGGTTGCCTACACAAAGATAAGAGGAGTCCGGTGTTAGCCTGATATGATAGGAATTTCACCGGTATGATGGGAGATGTACTTCGGGGTTACTCCACCCGGATGCACTCTGTAAAATGAACCAAGATAATGATTGTTTGTTCAACGCTAACTTCTAACTTATGATATGAAAAGATGAATACGAATATGAAATGAATATGTATATTTTATATGTAATACGAGATATGATGATTAGTTCCTAGTGAACGAGAGGTGATCATAGGAAGTCCCCAAGATCACTATGTATAAGGCTAAGATAAGAATAGAGCATGAAATGCATGAGATTAAGATATGCAGCGATCCTAGTTCTCCCTCTTGATCGCGAAATAAGTAAAGATAAGACTTGGCGATCATAGGTATCCCCAAGATTGCCGAGGTAGGCACGGCGACCCTAGGTTCCCTGTGGTTGCCAACAGTAGGTAGGGTAGGAGCTCACTGAGACGTTATGTCTCATCCCTATCCTTCTGGTGCAGGTTTTCAGGTTGCCATGTGGTTTTCAGATGAAGATCTTCAGGAAGACGCTGGATGGAGTGCAGATGCTCGTCAAGGCAAGCTCAGGAGGTTGACAGATATTATAATTGTTTATGAAAGTGTATTTTATGTTATTTGGATATTTGTGTAAACGAGCAAATTGTACTCATTCAGTTGTATTGTTTGTAATATTATTATTGAAAATTTTAATGTATCCGATATCAGATTAACGCACATGCTAATATACTAGTTAAAGTTAGTATGGGTGTTACAATTACACTAGTCGAATTTAACTATTGTAACACTTTGCTAAATAATCAAACTAACTATCGTTTTTATAAAACAAGTTTTGACCTTTCTTCTAACTAGATGAAAACTCTATTTAAACATTATTTTAGTCAAGTTACTTGCTCATTTGATCTATAATAATCAAACGTTGACTATTATACTAATCAAATTAACTATAGTAAGACTTAGCTTACAAAGTAAGCTAACGTGGTTAGATCATTCTTTGGTCATAAAAGGTTTTTGCTTTCGTATAATTGGATGAAAACTCAATTTGTAACATTATTTTATTCATGTTACTTGTTCATTAGTACTATATTCCTCCTACTTTAACTATTACACTAGTGTAATTAACCATAGTAATACTTAGCTTACTAACAAAGCTAACTATGGTTAGACAATCCTTTGGTTATCAAAGGTTTGAACTTTCTTCCAATTGGATGAAAACTCAATTTGAAACATTATTTTAGTCAACTTACTTGTTCATTAGTTCTATATTCATCCTACTTTAACTATTACATAAGTTTAATTTAACTATTGTAACACTTTGCTTAATAATCAAACTAATTATCGTTTTTATATAACAAGTTTTGACCTTTCTTCTAACTAGATGAAAACTCGATTTAAGCATTATTTTAGTCAAGTTACTTGTTCATTATTACGATATTCATCCTACTTTAACTATTACACTAGTCTATTTAACCATAGTAATACTTAGCTTACTAACAAAGCTAACTATGGTTAGACAATCCTTTGGTTATCAAAGGTTTGAACTTTCTTCCAATTGGATGAAAACTCAATTTGAAACATTATTTTAGTCAACTTACTTGTTCATTAGTTCTATATTCATCATACTTTAACTATTACATAAGTTTAATTTAACTATTGTAACACTTTGCTTAATAATCAAACTAATTATCGTTTTTATATAATAAGTTTTGACCTTTCTTCTAACTAGACGAAAACTCGATTTAAACATTATTTTAGTCAAGTTACTAGTTCATTAGTACTATATTCATCCTACTTTAACTATTACACTAGTCTATTTAACCATAGTAATACTTAGCTTACTAACAAAGCTAACTATGGTTAGACAATCCTTTGGTTATCAAAGGTTTGACCTTTCTTCCAATTGGATGAAAACTCAATTTGAAACATTATTTTAGTCAACTTACTTGTTCATTAGTTCTATATTCATCCTACTTTAACTATTACACTAGTCGAATTTAACTATTGTAACACTTTGCTAAATAATCAAACTAACTATCGTTTTTATAAAACAAGTTTTGACCTTTCTTCTAACTCGATGAAAACTGGATTTAAACATTATTTTAGTCAAGTTACTTGTTCATTTGATCTATAATAATCAAACGTTGACTATTATACTAATCAAATTAACTATAGTAAGACTTAGCTTACAAAGTAAGCTAACGTGGTTAGATCATTCTTTGGTCATAAAAGGTTTTTCCTTTCGTATAATTGGATGAAAACTCAATTTGTAACATTATTTTATTCATGTTACTTATTCATTAGTACTATATTCCTCCTACTTTAACTATTACACTAGTGTAATTAATCATAGTAATACTTAGCTTACTAACAAAGCTAACTATGGTTAGACAATCCTTTGGTTATCAAAGGTTTGAACTTTCTTCCAATTGGATGAAAACTCAATTTGAAACATTATTTTAGTCAACTTACTTGTTCATTAGTTCTATATTCATCCTACTTTAACTATTACATAAGTTTAATTTAACTATTGTAACACTTTGCTTAATAATCAAACTAATTATCGTTTTTATATAACAAGTTTTGACCTTTCTTCTAACTAGATGAAAACTCGATTTAAACATTATTTTAGTCAAGTTACTTGTTCATTAGTACTATATTCATCCTACTTTAACTATTACACTAGTCTATTTAACCATAGTAATACTTAGCTTACTAACAAAGCTAACTATGGTTAGACAATCCTTTGGTTATCAAAGGTTTGACCTTTCTTCCAATTGGATGAAAACTCAATTTGAAACATTATTTTAGTCAACTTACTTGTTCATTAGTTCTATATTCATCCTACTTTAACTATTACACTAGTCGAATTTAACTATTGTAACACTTTGCTAAATAATCAAACTAACTATCGTTTTTATAAAACAAGTTTTGACCTTTCTTCTAACTAGATGAAAACTCTATTTAAACATTATTTTAGTCAAGTTACTTGTTCATTTGATCTATAATAATCAAACGTTGACTATTATACTAATCAAATTAACTATAGTAAGACTTAGCTTACAAAGTAAGCTAACGTGGTTAGATCATTCTTTGGTCATAAAAGGTTTTTGCTTTCGTATAATTGGATGAAAACTCAATTTGTAACATTATTTTATTCATGTTACTTGTTCATTAGTACTATATTCCTCCTACTTTAACTATTACACTAGTGTAATTAACCATAGTAATACTTAGCTTACTAACAAAGTTAACTATGGTTAGACAATCCTTTGGTTATCAAAGGTTTGAACTTTCTTCCAATTGGATGAAAACTCAATTTGAAACATTATTTTAGTCAACTTACTTGTTCATTAGTTCTATATTCATCCTACTTTAACTATTACATAAGTTTAATTTAACTATTGTAACACTTTGCTTAATAATCAAACTAATTATCGTTTTTATATAACAAGTTTTGACCTTTCTTCTAACTAGATGAAAACTCGATTTAAACATTATTTTAGTCAAGTTACTTGTTCATTATTACGATATTCATCCTACTTTAACTATTACACTAGTCTATTTAACCATAGTAATACTTAGCTTACTAACAAAGCTAACTATGGTTAGACAATCCTTTGGTTATCAAAGGTTTGAACTTTCTTCCAATTGGATGAAAACTCAATTTGAAACATTATTTTAGTCAACTTACTTGTTCATTAGTTCTATATTCATCCTACTTTAACTATTACATAAGTTTAATTTAACTATTGTAACACTTTGCTTAATAATCAAACTAATTATCGTTTTTATATAATAAGTTTTGACCTTTCTTCTAACTAGACGAAAACTCGATTTAAACATTATTTTAGTCAAGTTACTAGTTCATTAGTACTATATTCATCCTACTTTAACTATTACACTAGTCTATTTAACCATAGTAATACTTAGCTTACTAACAAAGCTAACTATGGTTAGACAATCCTTTGGTTATCAAAGGTTTGACCTTTCTTCCAATTGGATGAAAACTCAATTTGAAACATTATTTTAGTCAACTTACTTGTTCATTAGTTCTATATTCATCCTACTTTAACTATTACACTAGTCGAATTTAACTATTGTAACACTTTGCTAAATAATCAAACTAACTATCGTTTTTATAAAACAAGTTTTGACCTTTCTTCTAACTAGATGAAAACTGGATTTAAACATTATTTTAGTCAAGTTACTTGTTCATTTGATCTATAATAATCAAACGTTGACTATTATACTAATCAAATTAACTATAGTAAGACTTAGCTTACAAAGTAAGCTAACGTGGTTAGATCATTCTTTGGTCATAAAAGGTTTTTCCTTTCGTATAATTGGATGAAAACTCAATTTGTAACATTATTTTATTCATGTTACTTATTCATTAGTACTATATTCCTCCTACTTTAACTATTACACTAGTGTAATTAACCATAGTAATACTTAGCTTACTAACAAAGCTAACTATGGTTAGACAATCCTTTGGTTATCAAAGGTTTGAACTTTCTTCCAATTGGATGAAAACTCAATTTGAAACATTATTTTAGTCAACTTACTTGTTCATTAGTTCTATATTCATCCTACTTTAACTATTACATAAGTTTAATTTAACTATTGTAACACTTTGCTTAATAATCAAACTAATTATCGTTTTTATATAACAAGTTTTGACCTTTCTTCTAACTAGATGAAAACTCGATTTAAACATTATTTTAGTCAAGTTACTTGTTCATTATTACGATATTCATCCTACTTTAACTATTACACTAGTCTATTTAACCATAGTAATACTTAGCTTACTAACAAAGCTAACTATGGTTAGACAATCCTTTGGTTTTGAGGAAGGGAAATGCTAACTTGTATCCTTAGAACACATGTTAAAGAATCTAAAATATAAATTTTGTCTAAGAAATTGTGTCAATTTATTCTTCTAGAGATTGAAAATTAATGTTTTGTAATAATATTTACCATTTATGGAATCCTTAACATGTGCCCTAAGAGCATCCACAATGGAGACCCTCAATTTGGAGTTCTTAAACGGGTTCCACACGTACACATCACTCTTTTATAATTTTTTAATAACAATACCTAATAAGCACTCAGTCACACTAATGGAGACCCTCTAACAAAAGGTTTAAATGGATCCCACCACTAACTCTTCATCATTTACATTCCAACAATAACATATTTTTTTAATAAAAAGTTGTGTGGGGTCCACTTAAAAATGGGGTCTTAAGTGAGACCATGAGTCTTAGAAGACCCCCAATTTTTTTCCCCAATAGGGGTACCTATTAGGTATCGGGTCTTAAATAGTGAAGACATCACCGTTGGGGATGGTCTAAGGGCACAAGTTAGCATGACTCTTTGAGTAATAGTGTATTAAACCTCTAGAGGCCAAAGAAAAGGAACACTGATAATTCAAAACTCAATCAAGAGATAAGTAAGTTTAATAAAAGATTATTCTGATTAGAATTTAATGATCGATTGATTCAAATGATAAGATATTCAGATCTCTTAAAGCAAGTTATAAAGAGAAGATATTCAGATCTCTTAAGCAAGTTATAAAGAGTTCGATATCTAACTAATTCATACGGAAAAATTAATTCACCTATATGCTCCACAAGTTTTGCGACGAAAATTAATCACTACTAAACAAACTTTGTATCAATAACATAGTATCCAAGAAAAATTATTATAATCAAAATTCGAACGAAGATAGCCTAAATCGTTTTGACCTTTGAATATGAAATAACAAACAATTCACTTATAAACAATGTCAAACAACGATGAAAACTTCATAACAATAACATAGTAAATCAAGAAAAAAATTATTCTAATCAGAATTCACACTAAGATAGTCTCAACTGTTTTAACCTTCACTACTTATGAAATAACAAACAAATCTTCCAAAAACGAGAAAAATTGACTTCAAGCATACACAAAGGCAGAGCCTATGAAGTGGTACTATATAAATTTAATTTAGTAGCATAACTGAAGTTTTGCATCACAAGTGTAGTACATTCGAATATGTACTCCTTTTCTGTTTGTACTTTGTAGCAAACAAATTACGAATTTTTGTACTTCATTTTTGTTTGTACCTAAATAGCACAATATTCTGTATCTGTGGAGCAAAATAATTGAATGCACAAAAAGCATTTCCACCACTTTCTAATTAATAAATGTCTAGAAAAGCATTTCCACCACTTTCTAATTAATAAATGTCTAGAAAGGAACAGTTAGAAAAAATTCTTTAAAAGCCCCAAAAAGAAAACGGAATTTATTCAGTGTTCCTGTCTGATTAGAATAGGGTCTGGAAAAAAAAATTGGAAAAAGAATATATACCATGGGTATGCTTTTATTTTCAGAAAAGCAATGGCACCTAATTGTGTCTATGAAGAACGATAGAGATCTTTCCTCAAAAAAAAAAAAAAAACGATAGAGATCTTGAAAGCTCAAAGAGCTTACAATGATTTTTTACTATCAGGTATCGTGATAAAATTAGAAATTAAATGTCGTAGTTTACTATAACCCTGAATGCATTTCAAAGCAGTAATCAAGCTTCATGATACATACAGCAGAAGGAAATTATACTACGGCTGAATATCGAAGGTTGCTAAAGCATAATTTAAAGAGCACAAGATCAAAATACATAAGAACTAACTAACATTCACCGCAGCTTGTAATGCAGCCAAAATTTTGTTGGACAATAGAATTTGAGAGCCTAGCAAATAAAAGACTTCAACCTAAACTCTGGTCCACCTACCTCTCAAGGAGCATAACCAATTCACAATGTGGAGTATGTGGAAAAAGATCAACCGCCATGGCTTTTACGGGTTTGAAGGCCTCGGAAATGGGCATAGACTTTGCCCTATGCCGAGCTAGACCAGCACTACTCATCCTTCTCCATCCTCTGTTGTCTTTATTTCCTCTCTCCATTTCTGTGGGGGATGGTGTACAAAGCTCAATAGCATTTGCTACCAAACTCTCAGGATTACATGATATATAACTGCATTTAAAGGTACACAATTAGATGCATGGAAAAATGAAAATAACTTAAATAAGAGTATAGCATAATTTAGAACAAGAACTAACACGAGTCTCCGCAGGCGTGTATGAGTTCTTAAAGCTTTTATCACCTGTAATCCCACAATTCAAAAGTCAGAAGTTCAGCTTTTGAGAGAAAGCCTAACATATTCAAAAAATGATAATTTAAATAAATCTTCCCCACAATATATTTTTTTTCAAGCTAAAATTAGAGTGCAAAGACATCACATGCTTCCCAAGACATTCGAACTATGTTGGCACCCCATGGATATACCCTATCATTTGCAACACTTTAATAATTTTATTCATAAAATAAAATAAGGAAATAACAGGAAACTTGGGGGATCTGCCCTACAATAGAAGACTGCAATGTAGTATTCTGCAATCAAATGGAAAAAAAGAAATATTCTGATAAAAGACATGTTATACCAATTCTGTGTAAAGGAAATCGCAATAGACAATCATTTCTAGGAATTGTGGAACAGGAAACCGTAAGAAACCAAACAGTGAACGACAAGAAGGATCGCATTCACAGTAATACAACCAAATTGATGAAAATATGATATGTTTGGTTCTCTTCCTTTGCATAGTTGATAGGGAGTCCTATTCAAGATAGGTCTAATGCAGACTTGTATATTTGAATGTAACATGCAGTATTCACTGCCTTATACACTTGAATTTTAAACAAAAGCATGGACCTGACTTTTTGTTCTAGGGAGGGAGATTTGGACCAAAAGGGGCAATTAAAGCAGTTTCAGCACATAGTGATAGGTAAAGGCGAGATTTCAGATTCAACACTCCAATCGAAACTTGATATATGTTGTACTTTTTTTTCTTCACTGGAATGATATATGTTGTGCCTCAAGGGAAAATAAATTGCTCTCTAAGACAGTAAGACCTAAGTCTATGCAGTCTTACAAAAGTGGTAGACAACAAGACAAGAAAAAGAAAAATGCATAGAAACTCTATCATGTTTTGGACAATCTGCTACTAGAGTTATGGTAGTAATCACTATCATTAATATAATGATGAAATTATAGTGCGATTCTTACAGTTGGATGAAGTCCAGCACGGGGAGGATCAACAATAGCAACAACATTTTTAAACTGCTGCACGGAGGTATTCCCATTTTCAGGAGTGCTGTCCTTTGGAACCTCGTTTTCAATTTCTAAATTGTTATTTTCAGAACAGTGAGACGTGTTTTCACCATTTCCGAGATCTGTGCAGGCACTACCTTCAGGAATGTCACTAACACTTCCACAGATACTAGGATCATCAACTTGTTCCTTGGGCACATCAAGGTATTCCTTTAACAGAGATCCAATAACTTGCTCTGCCTGTTTCCTCATATAAGCAAGCATGCAAAAGTTGCCATTTTAATACAAGGAAACAATTAAAACAGATTGAAAATTTTCCCGTGAGTGAAAAAATTCAGTGTCAATATGTGATGCTAACAATAAATTCAAGCCTTATTTCTGGACAGCAACCATTAAAATATTTCAACCAGTATTTGAAAAATCAAGACGGCTGGTCTCACCTTTGAACAGACAAATCTACAGTTTTTTATGCCATTATTCTCAGCATTCTTATGAGCATCAGATACAGCAGCGGCGTTCATTTCAATTCCTATCACCTGGAAGAACCCAAAACAAATCTTATTAAAGCAAATTCCAAAAGAAAAAGTAGAAAAATGTTGGAAAATAAGCTCTAAATAGTAGAGCTGAATTTTTTTTCAACCACTACAAAATTGCATCATATAATACCACCAAAGGGGCATATTGAAGAATAAATTTCCTAAATAGCTGCCAGCTAAAAAGAAGAAAGAAACTTAAATGGTGATTATTACCATTCCTACACGATGTGCTAATGTCAGGCCAATTGCTCCAGTCCCACAGCATATATCGAATAGCAATGTATCTGGACCTAAGCATGCCCAATCTCCAGCAAGGGAGTATAACTTCTCGGCAGCAAGTGTGTTAACCTGCAGCAATAGACTCAAAAATTCAAATTCCAAGAAAATAAATGCTGTTGAAACCATTGCAAAACAAAATTGTCATTCATACCTGAAAAAATGAGGTTGGAGATATAGAGAATCTTAGATTGCTGATATAATCATGGATTCTCACATCTGCAGCACTAATGTTTACATCCCTCTCAGGATCATCAACTGCGATGGGAAGTGAATGCAATGGTGCATCAGATGGTGCTACATTAGATATTCCTTGGTGATCCTGGATGTAAAACCAAGTTCCACAACGGAAGTCATTCAGAAAATTAAGTTACACCATAACATGCAATCAAAAATGAAAGAAACCATAAAATATGTAACACTTCAGATCTGCCCCAAATTTATAATGGAACCGTCAAATATCAACACTTCAGATATGTGATAATAGGTGGCAATGTTATGGAATTTTTTTCTCAAAAAAGGAACCTAATCAACTGATGATGGGAGCAGGAAAGAAAGAGTAACAAACATAGGAACAGTAACATCACTGCATCATTCTGATTTATAGTACATGGATATGCAGGTGTGACAATTGATACTTGAGAAACAATCCCTAACAAAAGACACTTGGATTAAACAGGCAGCTACCTGGACAATCAGAGCTGTAAGGGGCAAAGTAGGACAATGAGAGGTAGCTCCTGTAACAAATGCCTTAGCAAGCCTCTTAAATTCAGCATCTACTTTTGCATTATCAAAACTTGCAGTAGAAACCTAAAATCAAGAACAAAGGCAACAAGTTATGAACGGCATATAAAAGGAGTAAGGATCCTCTCCATTTATAAAAATAAATGGAGGGTGTCATTTAGAAGGAGACACACACAAAACAATAGGGGTTGTGAGTCCTACCACTAAGTGGGTCCCACCATCATTAATTATTTTTTACTTTTTCAAAATTTTGTATGTCATTGTTTCTCCAAATGGAAGAAATGGAGAATGTCATAAATGGAGAGGATCCTACCTCATACAAAAGATACCAGAAGAGGATCCTAACTCATAAAAGATACCAGAAGTTTACATTGTTTACATAATACTACCTCTGCCCCTAAATATAAGACCCTCCTGAGTTGTTTGTTTGTCCCTTTTTATGAGACCCTCTATGAATTTTCATTACATCTTTTTTCTGAAATCTTCAATAAATACTATAGTTTAAACATTAACTATAAACTTGTAAAAGCAATACCAATTGTCAACAAATTTAATACCACGACTAAGACTAACTTTCCTAATTCTCGTAATTTACTCAAGAGCGTCCTATGTTTAGGGACGGAGGTAGTAATACCAGCACAGAATAATCTGGCCTGTCAGTTTCCTTCTGAATATTCACAATAAACCACAACTCTCTCCCTTACCAACCTTACACACTTAAAGGGTGTTGCCAGCACTATCTTTATGAGATTAAGATAATAATAACCAGCACATTCACTACAAAAGTTAAAAAATAACCTGCACAATAAGCATGACCTCTGCAATACCATCAAAAGTTTCAGCATCAACAACATTCCCATTCCCATTTGACCTCCCTTCTCGAACCTTAAAAAACCAATTAGCTTCAGAAAGGGATAAATAAATATACATAATGAAATAAAAAAAATAAGCAGCATATCTAAAAATAATAATCAACGTGGCCATAAAATTTTCAACACAGAATCCAGCAAGTATACCGTCAATTGACGCCAAAATCCACAATTCTTGAATCTGTTCCAAACTGGTAATTCAGTGTGTTGTAGAAATTCTTGAAAGATAGCAGCATATTTGCAAGCAATGGTAGAAATATTTGGGCAGTCCACTGGTTCCTCAACTGCTGTTACACCTTCCCTATTAAAATATTTTAGTATACAATTCAGAACTAACAAGCAAACCACTCTACAAACAGAGAAGGTGCAGAATACCTGAAATTTCCAAGGCTGAAGCCCACTGTTACTTTGCCTTCCATAGAATTTCCAATTGAAAATTCACACTTATTACGATATCCATTTACAATTGGTGATTCAATAATACCCTCTAGATTGCACGGAAGACCACCTGCACAAGTGTCGGAAAGAAGTTGCTAAAGAACTGTATCCATTAAATATCATGCTGTACTTTTTACAGTAAACCAGACTACAGAAATGATAACACAGTGTGAAATCATGAAGAAAAATCTAAATCAGATATTTCAAAACTAGAACCTCAAGTCTTCAACTCCAGAACATTTAAAATTGAAATTATTCTTGAAGATTTTGAACAAACTTCACAGATATAAAACACTACCTATTTCCCTAGACTTCAGAATCCATTCAGGAACTGAAACGCCATTTGGACAAGCTTTCCGAGCATTTCTAGGCTGCCAAAACAATTAATAGTTCAGTCTAAAAAATGTACATAGGAATATACAAAACTACAATGAGAAAATTTAAACAATCACGACTAACAAGTTTTTTGAGAATCTGCATGAGAGAATATCTTTTCTGTTCCAACTGATCAGCATAAGACAAATGAGCCAAAGGAGTCACGACTTCACGCGAGCTTTTTTTCTTCGACTCGGAACCATCAGTTACCAGATTATCATCATTTGTTTCATCACCTAATGTCCCACTTGAAGGAACATTAGAGTTACTTTTCTTCTCAAATGATCGAGGATTAACATTGGCTACCTCTAACGTTTTGTTGCCAATTTGTTTTCCTTCTAAATCCTATTAAATCCATAATTATCAATCATCAATTGCAAACTTTGATTTTAAGATAAACAAATCAAAAGAGTATATACATATGGATTATTAGTCATTATCATAATTCATAATAAAACTACCTTAGACGAATTCTTCATTTGCTCTTCATCTTCAAAAGTAACGAAACCAAGCGACATACCTTTCCTTGTCTTCGCATGCTTAAAAGGTATACCCTAGAAAAAGTGAACAAAAAGATCAAACAATTCCTTAAGCAAACTTAGTGAGTGTGTGTTCGGTTCTACAGTGACATAAATTGATTTTGAATGAATTGATTTTGTAAAATTGATTCAAGATAAAAGTGAGTTGAATGTAAAGTGTTTTACGTTTGAATGTATTTATGTAAAAGCTAACAATAAATTTAAGGCTAAAATCAATTGTAGAAGCAAAAAGTTTGGTTCTGCGGCGACAAACTATGATTTTGAAAGAATTGATTATGTAAAATTGATTCTGACTAAAAGCGAATTTAAGCCAAGGTGATTTATGTTTGGATACATTCATGTAAAAGTGACTTGAACAATTAATTTGAGTCTAAAAATCAATTATAGAATCAAAAGCTCCAAATTCTAGTTTCAAGTTAGAATCAATGCTTGAGGCAGAAGCAATTCTACTCAATAGCAGTAAAATGTTATGATATCATAAAAAAAAGACGCCACATCACCAAAATTAGTTGTAATAGAAAGATCGTAATCACATGGAAAGAGAGGTGTGTGCAAGGAAGTGAACACAGGCTATATAATAGCAGGATAAAGAACGAGAAAGGTGTGCAGTGCAGAATTTGATGAAAGTCACTATTTCCTCCTCGGAATGATTTCTTCTGTTAGGCTTGTACTAATATCTATCTTACCTTCCTCCTCGGAATGATTTCCGTTCCATAAATTGTACTATTACATTGGTTATCGGTACTTTTATTTCTCAATCATTTGTTCCTTTCTACTCATCATTGTACTAGTGAAAAGTGTTTGAGATACATTATGTTACTTGTGTTAATCTCTAATCATTAATATAGAGTTCTTTATTCTCTAAATGTGTTCATTTATCATCTCCAAAAAAATCCCAAATCCTTACAACAAAAATGTCAAAATCAATTTTGGAGGCAAAATTAATTCTCTACTATAGAATATCAAACATTTAAAAATCAATTTTGGATTATCCAAAAGTGAAACCAAACACTAAATGTTGAAATTGAAAGTGGAAAATCTGAAACTCAGAAACATGCTTACTTGCTCATTGAGAAAACTCCTCAAATTCTCTGAAGTCCATTTCATAGGCAAATGCACTAAACATTTACTAAGCGCTTGATTAGATGCAAAACCTTCTTCGCCGCCGCCGTCACCGTCAACTTCATCAACAAGCTCCGTCATCATAACACCGTCTTTAACAGCAATTTTCTCACCGGTAACCGATTTCAACGCCTTCTTCCCTCGCTCGGAAGTCGGGTCCCACGTGTTATCCGGACGTTGCCGGAGTTCCTCTTCGCTATGCGCGTAACGGCAGGTATCGCCGTGACTGCAGGAAGAATGTTTTCTGAAGTAGGAACAGAGACTTGTCTTCCACATCGGGTGGAGAGAACGGTTTCCATCAGCATCGGCGTCTCCGTCACCGTCGTTGTCGTCTCTCTTCCGTTTTTCGGTTGTTACGACGTCGTTGTTAGGTTCGTTAATTTGAGGGGATTTTGGAGGCGTTGGATGTGATTCTGAAGTGGAATCGTGAGCGTTGATTGTTGTTTCTAAGATTTTAGAGGGAGATAGTTCGGAAGTGGCCGCCATTGTTAATTTCACTGTGTGTTTGCTTTGATTATTGATTGTTCTGGTTTCAACTGCTAGGTGGTAACTGTCTGCACTTTAGAGTTTAGCCCAATGTTATTAGCTCATTATTATTATTATTTTTTAAATTGCTAAATAGACCCTTCATTTGCTCACAAGCCCCTCAAAATACCAAAGATACCCCTCTTCAAACCTCTCGGCCCTAACTCCCACTCACTCAAGTTCAAGGGTTATGAGAAGAACTGGTTTTACTTATGGAAAAAACTAAAGTACAATTTCTCAGGTGTTTTTCGTATGGTTCTTACCTAAATTTATCATGATTTTCTTAAATCCTTAATTTTC
Source organism: Medicago ruthenica (assembly GCA_018208015.1). NCBI lineage: Eukaryota > Viridiplantae > Streptophyta > Magnoliopsida > Fabales > Fabaceae > Medicago > Medicago ruthenica. The sequence continues at coordinate 33,469 of WNNG01000463.1, forward strand.
TCAAAGTTTGTTATATCCAAAAAAATTGTATTTTTAGTTAAGAACCATACGAAAAACACCTAAAGAATTGTACCTAAGTTTTGTCGTTTACTTGTATATCAGGCAACGAACCTTCACTACACACCATCTCCTACACTCTACCTTCCCATATTTTATCGTCCGACAAAGTTTTTTTTTTTCTTTAACGGGAAAAAGTGTCACAAAACTTCGGTAAACAATTCTACACTCATTTGATTACGTCTTGTAAACCCTCTACATTGTTGTTTTGTATGAACCTGAACTTTTTTTTTTTTCCAGGAGTTAAAACCTCAACCTGGTTTGGATCCTAACACCTGAACCAATCACAACATTGATTCCTTTATTTTCATTGAAATATGTTAATGTTTCTAAATTATAGTTTTTTATTGTTTTGTGCTTAACTTATAGTTATGGTTGAACATCCTCTTTGATCCGATCATCACATTTATTTAACCCAATACAAAAGTGTATGTTAAAAAGGATATTGTTTCTAGTACTACTCAATTAGATACCCTTAGATAACTCTACGTTCATAAGTAAAAAATTGTAAAGCAGAGTGAAACTGAACCATCTCCAACTGTTAGTCTTCTTTAATGTATGTACTTCATTGTCTTATCTCTTTTTTTGTTTATAGAGTCTTATCTCCTATCGTTTTTTTACGTTAAATATGATTTCATTAAAGAAAGTCTGACAATAAATCAAAAGTCAATACTGTATAAATATAAGTTGCAGTCTCTTCAATTCATATACAATCTAGATTATGAAGAACACATTTAGTTAAATAATGACCAGTCTGGTTGGCCTCACATCTAAGATGTAAAAAGTTTAAACTATGAAAATATACATTAAAATTAATACAATCTTCAATAGTATATCCGATATATGTGGAAGATTGTTGATGAACATTCAACATCAAGACCACATTAGAAGCATTTCCGCTATAAGGTTTAAAAAATATGTTTTTTTTTGCATGGCTAAAGCTTCTACTACCTCTAAATATGATAATAAAAAGACTTGTCAACAGCTAACAACAATGACAACATCTTCATTATCTCCCACCACAATCCTAATATCTCATTTACCTCTATTTAACAGACTTGTTGTATCAAAATTAAGCATATAACCTTCTTCAAAAAACCATTAAGCTTTTAACAACCACTAAAAAGGGTGTCCAACAAACATCGAATATGGGCAAATTTGAACCACTGTTTAGTGTCTCCAACATCGATCATCGTATCAACACTCTTAAAATTAACAATAGATCTTTGTTTCTTTCAAATAGTTACATCCACACCAACATCAACCCCCTCAAAATATTTTTTATTGTTGGCACACCATATTTCATAACATAAGGCCAATACATTGGCCATGATATCCTCATTTGCATCAATGATGTTTCTTTCCAACCACTCCCAAAATAGTACATCCGTACACGGGATCATGTGAATTAAATACCACACTAAAGGAAAAAAAAACTATATATGCTTTGACCAACTTATATTCTAATGTTAGTGAAGCTTAACCATTATAAAATTATCAGTACACACTTTCATTTATTCACAACTTTTTTAAAATGTGTATGGAAATCTAAGTATCATTTATTTATTAAGAAAAAGGAGAGGTACTTTTTTGCTCCTTCAATAAAAACTTCGGAGGCATACACTCGAAGGTTCCGTATAGAATGGACCCATAAAAATATTGGTTCATCATGGACCAATTTTTACCACTGTTTGATTAGATTTTCTACCATATCTTATCATGGTCCACTCATACCAAATCTAACCCCAACTCTATCTCTCATTGTACATTCTCTCTTCCATTTCTTCCAACTATGCAATACAACTACAATCATTCTCTCATTTTTTCTCTCTAAATCGAGTGATTAATTGTTAACAAAAGCTCAATCCAAAAATAAAAAAAAATTGGGAGAAAAATGGTAAAATTTTGAATAAGGTAACATTAAGTAAACTTATTAAATCTTTGAAAGCTAGATAGCAAATCAACAAGTCCAATGTTATGGATTAAAAAAAAAGAAATAATCAGTCAAATATTTTTTTTATCAAAAAAAGAAGTTTCGGTGACCCAGAAAAAATCAAAGGTATACAAAAAAAAACTACTAAAAATTAATAGGAGAAGATGGAAAATTAATGCATAACTTTACATGCAATTGAAGCAAGATTCTTCAATTTTGTACACAACCCATTACAAATTAATTTTTTTGGGTGAAGTTGGCTTTTCATTTTGCTCGGCTGGTTATTTTTTTTAGAAAGAATAAAATCGGTGTGAAGTAGAAAATTAATGAAAGTAGAAGAAAGCTAGTTAGCTTCACTTGTAGTTTTAAGAATCAATGGCCAAAAGATTAACAATTAAAAGAAACTGATTAACCTTCAGCTATAAATGGATTTTTGGCGTGGACATAGGAAGAAGAGAGTGCAATGAGAGAGTTGAAGAGTTAGATTTGATGTTGATGACCATGATAAGTTTTGTGGGATAATCTAATCTAATGGTAGAAAAAAATTGGTCCATCATAGACCAATACCTCAATGGAGATAAACTACCATGCTAGTTTTTATTTACAATGAGAGAAAAATATTTTATCCAAAGGAGATAAAGTACCATGCTAGTTTTTATTTACATTGAGAGTAAATTTATACAATTCCAAGAGGATTACAATCAAATAGAAGTAAGAACGTTTGAATCCATCCAATTTTTGGCTTCAAACTTTTTTTAGCCCACTTTTGTAAAACTTATTCAAAGATAACTCATTTTACATTAATCAGAATCAATTTTACATTTGTCACTACAGAACCAAATCACGTAAGTTGTAAGCACAATATTATTCATGTGATTTCATAAAGAAATTGAAAACATTTGGCGTACGTTTGATAGCATGTTTGCGACGAAAGAAGTAATAAGGAAAAGAAAAAAGACGGAAATATATGAGAAACATAGATATTTATCCAATTTAGTTTAGCACATAGTAAATGCCAAAGAACTAAATTTGCAGGATCCACTATATTTGCGTTTGGATCCTCATATATATAATAGGGTTAAATAAGTAAATGGTCCCCCTAAATACATCAACATTTGATTTTAGTCCTCCTAAAATTTTTCTTAGGCTTTTGGTCCCTCTGAAATTTTCCATTCATGATATTGGTCCCTGCTGTTAACTCCTCTTTAACGGTGCTGACGTGGCAATGCCACATGTGCATACCAAATGATGTGGCACTGCCACGTGGATTTTTTTTACATGCTGACGTGGAATTTCTTTTTTAAAAAACATTCTTTAGGGATCGAAAATGGATCTGGGTGAGAAAGAGCGAATCGAAAATGGATCTGGGTGAGAAAGAGTGAATCGATTGAGAGTGAAAAGGAATTTAGGGTTTATGAATTTAACGTTTCTTCTTTCTCCTTCTCTGTAATCGCGTTTTGCTTTCTTTCTTTCTTTTGACGTTCAATTTTTTTTTTAAGAATTAAGGAAGTAAATATATTTTTAAGGTCAAACAAAAAAAATTAAGGAGGTAAATATAATTAAGGAAGTATATTTTTAAGGTCAAACAAAAAAAATTGAGGAAGTAAATATATTTTTAATAACCTGTTCCATGTACAAACAAAAAATAATTGAAACAAGAAATTTAAGGTCAATTATTTTTTTAACATCAAACCTTTATTTTATTTTTTACTAAAAATGTTCAAACAAAAAATCATATTTTTTAAATTTTTTTTAACATCAAACCTTTATTTTATTTTTCTAAAAATATTTTTTTTAAAAAAAAAATCCCACGTCAGCATGTAAAAAAATCCAAGTGGCAGTGCCACATCATTTGGTATGCACATGTGGCGTTGCCACGTCAGCACCGTTAAAGAGGAGTAAACAGCAGGGACCAATATCATGGATGGAAAATTTTAGAGGGACCAAAAGCCTAAGAAAAATTTTAGGGGGACTAAAATCAAATACTGATGTATTTAGGGGGACCATTTACTTATTTAACCCTATATAATATAGTTGCAGGATACACTATACTATATTTTAATTGAAGTCATTTTCACCCTTTCTGAAACAAATCATTTATGTTTGACCTATTTTCTTTCCAATGAAACAAAGAAAAAGTAAAAAGCACACTTCTTTCTTTTTAATTGTTTTTTTATTATATCGAACAATACCTCAAATATATTTTAACCGCACATCCTTTTCTCTTATCATACTAGATTGTCATCTACGAGCTGATGTCGCAACACATCATTTGGCATTGCCATGCTACAAAGTGGAAATATAATGTTGACAAATGTAAATGTTGATAGCCTTGTAATGAATGGTTACAAATGTATGTAACAAAACAACCAGCAGGATATTGGAGTATAAATTCAGATTCTGTATATATATTACTACAAGCAGAAGCTTGTACAAAACTTCAAATGTTCCCAGATTTAAAATCATTTCAACAAACAAAAAAGAAAAAATCCCTTTGCTACTTAAAACAATTAATTATTCCCACAAACATGAGGCATATTTTCCCAAATCTTAACCCTATTTCAAGCCTACCTCTATAATCAAACCATTCTGGTGTACAGTAAGGAACAAAACAATATCTGAGGTTTCCACTGTAAATATACAAATGTAACCTAAGAATAAATTCAGTCAGTATAGGTCAACGAAGCATGTTGGTTGCTCTCATCATTGTCTTCCTTCACCAAGTTCTTCCTTTTGCACCAACACAGGTACTGAGGAATTGGCCCATCATTTCCAATAACCCAGCTATCCGCCGCGACATCAGCCAACGTCATCCTTCGTTTTGGGTCTGCACATTTAAAATTTCAATTATTATTAATTAAAATAGCACTAATGGATATTTTATAACCGTCCTCGGGGCGATTTGAACTTTGTCCCGCGAAGTTACAAGATCAAACTCTAAGTAATATGACAAAATGTTGAAAGTCGGTTACCTTTGGAAAGTAGTCCTTCAATTAAGTTCTTCAACCTCGGATTCAGATTCTTTGGGAGTACTATCGGATCATTGACTATCTGGATCAGGAAGAAAACAAGTAACATGAAGGCTTGGTATAATATCAAACGCAGACAGGTGTTTGTGATTTGTCTAGTTTCCTTTTCAAGTTGATATGCTTCCCTTATAATTATTATTACAAAATAATTGTTTCCAATTATAGAAACTTTGTAAAGAATGTGATGGAAACATGTTTCAAAGGAAGAATAAAAGTGAAACAATTCATTATATAGAAAAAATCATAATTAATAAACAAACTGAAAATACAAATAGAAAGCAAACCAAATCTCTTACTCTATCATATGTATCTTGAAGTGTGTCACCAAGAAAAGGGTATTCACCCAATATCATACAGTACAAAGTAACTCCTACAGCCCATGTGTCAGCGGCTTTACCACTATAGGTAACACCTAAAAACATAACAGACACAAATTAGTGAGAACCAGCATTTCATACACAACACTCCCCAAAAGCATTTTATAAGCATAAACTGAAAACACCAACCTAAAATACATTCAGGTGCGGTGAAAACAGGAGTGCCAGGTGATCGTCGAAGCATATCATTATCATCCTGCAAAATGAAAACCATACAGGCTTCATATTAAGTCATAAGATTTTATCATAAACTCTGCATGGAGTATGTCAAAGGGGGTGGCTATGTACCAAACAAAAAGAAAAAATGGTAATCATATTGCAAAATGATCAAGTCAGTGTTTAGTTGCAGGTATTATCAGAGTGCACCAATCAGCTTTCATATTTCTTATTTTTCGAACATCGTGTGCAATCATATTGCAGTATCACAAAGAAAAATATGTATCCTAAGCAGCAGTTGAAGATACAATATCATCCAAGTAAAGTGGTACGGGTACCTTTGTTATATTTTAAGTATTTAAATTAACATTTAGGCTCAGTAGTTGCATTACCTCACAAGCCTGGCTGACACTGAAATCCCCTATCTTCACTGTACCATGACGAGTAATCAACAGATTATCAGGTTTGATATCTCCATGTACTATATTCTGCGTTTCAAATAAAAATATAATTAAACATTATAGTAACATGATCAAACTATTCCAAAGCATTTAATGAATAAGAGTATGAGCATTTACCATAAACAATACGATGTTTCACAAGTTTATTTTTGTATTTTATCCAGCAGAATATATAACATCACACATTTCCATTGATATGCAAAAGTTGTGTTTGTGTACAAGTGTATCATGTAAGAGAGACTTAGTCAACATTACACATAAAAAGATTGGTAAAGAAATATTACATGAGCATGGAGATACATTAATCCACAAACTATATCGCGCAAGTATCTCCTAGCAGTCTCTTCACGTAAGGCACAAGCTCGACCTGAACCCTCACAAACCCATTTGTCTTCCACATATTCAAGTACTGTATTGAAAAATCAGATAGTCGAGCATTGGACAAAAAAAGAAAAACTAAATTAGGATGTTGCAGCATTTTTATAATGAACCAAGAAAGAAAGAAAGAAAAACTAGCCATCAGTACCCATGTAGAAGTTATCTGATTCTGGGTCATCGATCACCTCAATCAGATTGACTATATTAGGATGTTGCAGCATTTTCATAATGAAAACCTGAAAAGAAAGCATGTCTTTTAACCAATTACAGCGACAGTAGCGCAACAGCTAGAACGGTCAAATTAGAAATAAACACACAAAATAGGAAGCAAAATAAGATGTAAATCCTTGGAAAACGAATTTCCTTTAAAATTTGAAGGTAAAAATTTGGCAAAGAAATAATATGATGAAATGTAGCAGATGTGATGAAATGTCTGCCGCAGGACGAGTTTCTCATAAAGTAGCAGATGTGAAGGAATAACCAATAAATTAACAAAGTTTGGCATTTATATTTGAATCATATTTCCACTATCGATCCAGACTAAGAAAAAAATCAAAGATGTAATGACGAAATATACCTCACGTAGAACATCAGTCATGGCTGTTTCTGAAGGTCCAACTCGAAGCTTCATTAAATGAGACTTATGAAAAGCCTAAATTCAAAAGATTTTAAGCTCAACAAATGAACAATTTCACCATTAAGACATTAAATCTATTAAAAGATCCAGAACACACTACTCATTGCAGCCCTGTAATGGCCATATTTCATACCATAATAAAGTAATCTGTCTTTCCAAATTGAAGATTTCATACCTTAAATGCATAATGTTTTTCATCAACATTATGCATTTAAGATTCAGAACAAATTACTCATAACAGCCCTGTAATGGTGACCTTTCCTACCATAGAAAAGTAATATTCTTACCTTAATTGCATAATGTTTTCCATCAACAGAGCTTCGATAAAGAGCCTGTCAAACATTCAAGGATAGAGGCTCAGAAAACTGTTTTCCTTGAGGGACAGTGTACAATGAATACTATGCTTACCACTTTCCCATAGCTACCAGAACCAATCTTGTGCTCACGAACATACTCATTTACCATCTTGTTTCCATCTTCATCCTGGACAAAATTATAAAAATAACCATTAAGATAAGAACCCAAATGTAAAATATAACATTCATAACCAAAAATACAAAAAAAAACTTATATTATAGGAATAACTTTTCGTCCCAATTACCTCTGTGCGAACAACTTTGCGAGTCTCTTTAACAGGAAACTGTCTACAAATCATACCATTCTCTACTCTAAAATCCAAAATATCCTCAGATCGCTTGGGACGAATTTGCTCCTCATTATCATCTCCACTAGAGCAGTTAGTAATCTCATCATTAAAGAAGGAATCCTCATCATCGAAATCACTATCCAACAACAGCCCCTGGGAAAGAGTACTATTGTAGATGGCAGGCGTAACCTTTTGAGGGTTCCGTCTCTTGATAAACCCGAAGCAGTTACAGAACCAAATAGCTTTTATATAAGAAAGTGCCTTATCTAACATCTTGAACTTAGACCTTCAGTTGATTGAAAAATCTTCCAGGAAAAATAAAAATTGAAAATCTGTACAAAAACATTTCATCATGTCAAAAACAACTACACACGAAAGGCCTGTTTGGATAAAAAGCTTATTTAAGCGCTTATAAATAAGTGTTTATACATAAGCTATTTCTATAACAAAAAGTAAAATCAAGTCAAACTGTTTTAATATAAGCTATCCCAAATAGCTTATGGAAACAAATCGAAAACAGTTTATGAACACGTCATATACTATTTTCACATGCATAACATATAAGTTATAAGCTGTTTTCATAAGCTATACTAAATAGCTTATGAAAACAAATTGAAAACTGTTTATGAACATGTCATATGATGATTTCATAAGCTTAACACAATTAGTCATACAAGTGATTATTCTACTAAATGAGTTCAAATAAATCAATCCAAACAGACCCTGATCATGAAATTCGCTATCCTAAATCTGTACTGAAACATTTCATCATGTCAAAAAGAATACACATCAGAGGCCTATTTAGATAAAGTCAACAAGTAAAATAAAGTCAAATTGTTTTCATATAAGCTATAAGCTACCTAGAGAGCTTAAGGAAATAAACTAAAAACAGGTTATGGACATGTGATCCCTAATCTCCAAATTCGCTAACCTTATCAAAATGGATGAACAAACTACACATCAAAGGCTGTTTGGATAAACAACTTATTTCAGCGCTTATTAAGTAATTGCTTATGTATAAACTATTTCTATAACAAAAGGTAAAATAAAGTCAAACTCATTTTATATAAGCTATAAGCCATTTTGATAAGCTATGCTTGCGAAAATAAACTAATAACAACAACTTATCGACATGACATATGTTTTTTTCATAAGCTCTCCCAATAGTCTCAGACTCACAAATGATTATGCTACTAGATAAGCTCAAATAAGTCAATCCAAACAGACCCTGATCGTCAAATTCGTTAAACATATCAAAATGAATGAAAGATAAGATATTCATACCTGATTTCAAAGAAAGGAAGTGAGCTTCAAAACCCTAATCAAGCTGCTAACATTCCAATGGGTGCCATTGAGCTAAGTGGAGAAATCCATTACTACAATTCACACCCAACATTGCAACAACTCCACTTTATACTTTATATTAAAATCATTACCTACAATTCACACCCACAAGAACAATTCAATGACCTTTTCCATCAAAAAATGAAGGAAAAAAAAAACACACACACATGAATAAAAAAATCAAATGGGTTATCAATGGAGACAATAAAGATGCCAAATTTACAAAGAAAGTTCAGAAAACACAAAAAAAAAAAAAAAAGTACCAGATAGTGTTTGTTACCTTGTTTTTGTGAGCAAGAATGATAAACTGTGATGGTTCTGCTACACAGCAGCTTCAGTAGAAAAAAAAAACCTAGAATTTGAGTATGAATCAAAGAGGCAAAAACCCTAAATGGTAAAGGAATTTATAACTGAGAAACCGAAACTAGAAAGTAGAAACGGAATTTTTTGTATTTGACCGAATCTAGAAACACTAGATTAATGGAATAAATTAATTGAATGATAGTAATAATGATATTACAGTCAAAGAATGATAATATTAAAAAAAGAAGAATTAAAGTAACTGATGAGTAGAAAGAGTTTACAGAGGCGGGTGTGATGGAAAATGATTATGAACTAACCGGAGAGTAGCAGCAACCCCTCAATTCTACTCTTCTCAGGTTATATACGTTTTTAAGGTTGTTTCATAGTCAACATAAAATAGACATTATAATTAGCTAAAAAAAGTAAAAAGATATTATAGTACTTCATGCTCCTCGTCAGTTTTTTTTACTAGTAAATTATAAACAATAAATTATATCAAATTTTGATTAAAATTAAATATATAAATATCTACTAACAATATATAAAAAACGAAGTCCAGCAAAATTTCATAATCGTCCTTATTAAAACTCGTGATCTCCTTATTAATTAATATATAAAAATCGAAGTCCAGCAAAATTTCATAATCGTCCTTGTTAAAACTATGATTTCTTAGTTTTATGCCCATAACGGTCGTTTTGCAAAATTTAAGTTATTTGTTTTTTAAAAAATTAATTACGTATAATGTTCAGCACAAGTGTAACCAATTTCCACAGATAACTATGGAACTAATTTATTGTTTTTGAAAAAAATTAATTACGGAACATGGTCATATAACACCTACTAACAATATATAATAATCGAAGTCCAGCAAAATAAATTTCATAATTGTCCTTAATAAAACTCATGATCTTCTTAATTTTATGTGCATAATGGTCATTTTAAAAAATTTAATTTATTTTTTTTTAAAAATTAATTACGGATAATACTCTCCACAAGTGTAACCAATTTCTATGGATATAAACATTTAAAATCTGTAACGGAAACGGTGCAAACATTGAACGGTGTTTTGCATATAAAATAAAAATTTAATTAATAGAAACACTGCATTAATGTTGATAGTTTGAAAATGGTAACGGGTTTTCAAAATTTTATTATATCGACTATCACATATCAATACATAAAAATTTTCTTATGCATATATAGACATATAAAATCCTCAACATGTGCAATTTAAATATTTAACGGTGTTTTAAATATAAAATAAAAATTTATTCAAAAGACACACTACATTAATGTTGATATTTCGAAAATAGTCACGAGTTTCCAAATTTCATCATATCGACTTTCTCGTATATGTATATAAAAATTTGTTTATGCATAGATAAACATTTAAAATCTGCAACGGAAGCAGTGCAAACACTGAACAGTGTTTTGCATCTAAAATAAAAATTTAATTAATAGAAACACTACATTAATGTTGATATTTTGAAAATAGTCAAGAGTTTTCAAAATTTTATCATATCGACTATCACATATCGATACATAAAAATTTTCTTCTGCATACATAAGCATATAAAATCCTCAATGAGTGCGGTTTGAATATTTAACGGTGTTTTAAATACAAAATAAAAATTTATTTAATAGACACACTTTATTAATGTTGATATTTTGAAAATAGCCATGAGTTTTCAAAATATTATCATATCGACTTTCCCATATATGTATATAAAAATTTGTTTATGCAGATATAGGTACATAAAATCTACAATGAGTGCGGTGCAGACATTGAGCAATGTTTTTCATATAAAATAAAAAGTTATTTAATAGAAACACTACATTAATTTTGATTTTGAAAATAGTCACAATTTTTTAAAATTTTATCATATGGACTTTCTCATGTTTGTATATAAAAATTTGTTTATGCAGATATAAGTACATAAAATTTGCAACGGGTGCCGTGCAAACATTGAACAGTCTTTAATATATAAAATAAAAAGTTATTTAATAGAAACATGACATTAATTTTGATTTTGAAAATAGTCATGAGTTTTCAATTTTTTTTTGTCAAGGAGTTTTCAAAATTTGATCATATCAACTTTCTCATATATCTACATAAAAATTTGTTTTCGCATATATAAGCAAATAAAATTCATAACTGGTGTGACTCAACTATTTAACAAATTTTTGTATATATATATATATATATATATATATATATATATATATATATATATATATATAAGAGGAAAATATTTAATAGAAACATTAGATTAATACCCATAGTTTTCATTTAGGCCCCGTTTGGTTTGAGCTTATTTTGAGCTTATGAAAAATAGCTTATGTAAATAAATTAACTTTTATTTTAATTTATAAACTCTCACTAACGAAAACTGTATCTTCATAATCTGTTTTTTCATAAACTACCTTAAAAACTTATAAATAATACATAAGAACTTATTTATTTGCATAAGCTGTTTTATATAAGTTCTAAAATAAGCTAATCCAAACGGGCCCTTAATATATATAAACATTTTATAATCTTAACAATCTAATTATTTTTATATAATTATCGCAATATTACGTGACCCGTGCGAATGCACGGGTCTTTTACTAGTTTGTTCTTTAAAAAAATGTATAAATATTTGTGACTTTTACATAGTAATAAATTATGTTTTTTAATGGAGTAACAAACTATGTTTATCTTTTTCCTTAAAAAAAACTATGTTTATCTTTTACGAACAATATAACAAGTATAATAAAAAACATATATTTTTTCCAAAAAAACAACAATATAGCATTCAACAAAATTATTTAAGGGTATAATTGTAATAAAGTAAAATGGCGAAACGTCGCGATCTCAACTTAATTTGTAATTTATTAAACTTAATTGGTAATTTTTTTTTAAAAAGGTATGTATGATTTTATCATCATGGCAATTTCGTCATTTTATATAATCTAAAGATTAAAAAACTTGAAAGATTATATTATTAAAAAATTACGTGCGGATCCTGTGCTGCAAATTATCTATCGCAATCCTACTGCAATATGTAAACCGTTTGATGCATATAATTTGCATGGTCGAGATTTATTTAATAAATATATAAATAAATTAAAAATTGTGAAACATGCTTTAATTGAAGCGCGCACACAAAGTTACTGTTGTTTTTCCGGTCATTTTGCTCAATATGTTATTGTGTCACTCTTTTCTTTCACCTTCACGTATTGAACACATTCTCCACATCCTTATCAACTAAAAAAATAACCTCATTCAAATTCCACATTTTCACGTCACTCTCATTTCTTCCCCTCACGGGTAAAACATTTTACTCACTCTTTCTTTTTTATTGATTTAATCATCATTTCATTATTACTTTTTTTATATAGAAAGATAGTCATTTGATTACTCAGTTTTTTATGATAAACTTGATTACTTAGTTTGATGATTACATAATATGATAAATTTGGTTTCATATACTTGATTCGTTCATGGAGAAAATAAATTTTATTTTTGTCAATATGTTATTCATATATAAATTGAATAAAAAAATCTCATTAAGAAAATTGAATCAAAAAATTATTCATGTAGGAATAATACCTTAATTTATATGCAGAACTTTTGCTAGAAGATGCAAGAAAATTGGAAGACGAAGATATGTATGGTTTTTGATAACATTGAGGTTGCTTAGAACTATTGGGCATATTATGGTGGAAAGGTTGGATTTGGAGTGAGAAACATTCTACACACAATAAAAAATATGGTTCAACTAGTTCTTCCAGATTTGTTTGTTGTAAAGAAGGTTTTTGGAAGCCAGACAAACGAGATTATAAAATAATCAATCCACGACGAGAGACTAGAACAAATTGTAAAGCAAAACCAGGACTTAAAAATGTGGTTGGAAAATTGGTGGTGCATGAATTTGCAGAGGAACATAACCATGATTTACATCTATCACAAACAGTTCATATGTTGTCATCTTAATGAAAAGTAACAAAATTTCACTGCAATGAAATTGATTTAACGGATGATGTTTGCATACAACAAAGGAAATCGTTTGGTTTGATGAGTAAAGAAGTGTGAGGTAGAAGTAACTTGGGATCTACCCGCGTTGATCGAAACAATCATCTCTGAAATAGAAGATAAATGAGTTTGCTAAATGGGGAAGCCGGTTATGTTTTGCAATACTTCAGAGAAAGTCGGTTAAAAATTCAACTTCATATCATTCCCATCAACTCGATGTTGAAGATCAAATAACAAATGTGTTTTGGGCAGATGCAAGGATGATAATTGATAACAATATTTCGGTGATGTGGTTTCTCTTGATTCAACGTATTGCACAAATAGTTTGCATAGACCACTAGCAGTATTTTTAGGAATTAACCATCAACGAAAATTAGTCATATTTGGGGCAACCTTGATATATGACGAAAGAACTAAGTCATAAAAGTGGCTATTTGAGACATTTTTAGAGGCACATAAACAAAAATGCCTCAAAACAATTTTTACTGATCAAGACCATGCCATGGCAAAAGCACTTGTTGAGATTATGCCGAAAACTTACCATGGCCTACGCACTTGGCACTTGATGCAAAATGCCATCAAGCACTTAGGCAATTTGATGAAGGGTGAATCTCATGTTTTGAGAGACTTTATGAAGTGAATGTATGATTATGAAGATGAAGAAAAATTTGAAGAACGTCGGAGAACCCTCCTTGAAACACATGATGATACAGAAAACACTTGGCTGCAAAGAGTGTACACTATAAAGGATAAATGGGCATCTTGTTAAATGAAGATAGTTTTTGCATTGGGAATGCGAAACACCTAACTTAGTGAAAGTCTGAATGTGGATATTAAAAGTTTTATGAGTATGGACTTGGATATAATCAAAATTTTTAAGCGTTTAGAAGTTGTTGTGGAAGAAAAGCGATATAACGATTTGAAGAGTGAATATGAAGCACGCCAAAAAATTCCAAGACTCAATAACTCATATTCTAATATCTTGCAACAAATGTCTAAGCTTTATACTCCTACTATCTTTGATCTATTCCAAAATGCGTATAAGTTGTTTGAAACATGTTTTGTGAAGAACATGAACATACAAACATCACCACTAGTTTATTGATGGTAAGTTTTGAATGATGATTTATTTTTTTTTACCAAAAATGATGTTTCATTTTCATATTTTTTAACTTGTGTTTTACAAATTGTAGGCACAACTTGATGATGTTGTTGGTGATGATATTACAACATTGACAATGCCATAAAGACATGAAGCAGATACAATTTAGGACTATAATGAGATGTTGATCAGCTACTGTAATTTATTGATCAATTTATGCATTCTTGGCACAAATTCTGTAACACCCATACTAACTTTAACTAGTATATTAGCATGTGCGTTAAACTGATACTGGATACATTTAAAATTTTCAATAAAATATTACAACACATCTGAATGAATACCAGTTTACTCGTATGTACAATTAATCCATTACTATTACAATACTTATATAAATGTCCATTAAGCTCCTGAGCTGGTACACGACGAGCAACTGCACTCCATCCAGTATCTCTATGAAGATCTCCAACACGAACCTCTGACATACCTGTAAACCTGCACCAGAAGGAATGGGATGAGACATAATGTCTCAGTGAGCTCCAGCCAACCAACTGTTGGCAACCACAGGGAACCTAGGGTCGCCATGCCTACCTTGGCAATCTTGGGGATTTCCTATGATCGTCAAGTCTTTACTTTATCCACAAAGGGTATATCTCTGCCTATAACTATGAATCTATCTGTAACTATATCTCTAAGTATAACTATAACTGTAAACCACCTATAACTGTAACTGTAACCTATCTGTAACTGTAACTTCTGCCTGTAACTATAACTTAGTGATCGAGGGGAAACCTAGGATCACTTTCTGATAACTGTCTATAACTATAACTGTGAGTTTCCTGTGACTATAACTGTAACTGTCTATAACTATAACTATAATCTACCTGTAACTGTAACTTTGACTATAACTGTGAAACATAAAACAAATAAAGATGTTTTAGGTGTTTTATGTTAGCTGTTAGCGTTGAACAAACATTATTATCTGAGTTCATTTTACGGCGTGCGGCCCGGGTGGAGTAACCCCGAGGTACATCTCCCTATAAACCGGTGAAATTCCTATCATATCAGGCTAACACCGGACTCCCTATAAAACGTGTGGACAACCCTCTCGGAGAAGTCCCATCCGGCGAATCCCGGAGTCTGCTGAACACGCCTTGTAACTGTAACTGTAAAACGTGCGAGCACGCCATTATCTTTGATCTTTAATTCTATAACTTTAACATATAAACATGTATATCTGTTACTGTAATCATATAACAATCATGTAACATGTAATCCTATAACACAAGGTCCTTGGCTTATCGTTCTCATAAGCCACCTATAATTGTTGGAGAACCAACACTTTAAGCTTATCTTAAACTTCAAATGCCGGAGCATTCCTATTACTCTTGTATTCTAAACTGAATACGTCTATAACCTTGTTCACCTAATATAGGTTCTTGACTTTCAAAGCCGTATGCTTTTCCTAAGAGTTATTAACTCACAAGCAAGGGATCAATCCATTAAATCCTTGCACTCATACTATAATTCTTGTTCTCCTATCAAAGGATTCGACATATCGTTGTCATATGCCGTTCTTAAAGCTTTCCTATTCATATAACCATTGTTCTTGCATTTTCCATGCCTTGTGTATCCCTTGCTCCTATAATCTTTCAACCATTGGAAGCCTTTTTGGATGGGTTAAAATGGTGGATAATGTTTCTAAAATGTTTCTGGAGAAAACGGGAGTGAAAAACCATGCCCACGCGCATCAGAACACCCAAAACAACAAAGCTGTCAAGTGCTGTCCTGTTGCTGTCACTATAGCCACGGCCTGTCGCTACAGCGACTGTAGGTAAAAGTCTGGAAAAAGCTGCTCGCTTGTAGCGACGGCTGGTCGCTTGAAGCGACCGTAGGCAGAAATCCAAGCTGTTTGGTCGCTGTAGCGATGGCTGGTCGCTGTAGCGACCATGACAGTTCAAAACTTGTTAAAAATCATGTTTTTCCACCATTTTTGCTCAATCCAAGTTACCCAAGCATCCCAAACATGTCAAGAATGATTTTCTATTACAAATTGATAGTTTAAAACGTATATGAGCAAGGAATTAGCAAGTAAAAGGAATTAGGGTAAAAACACTATAAAACTTGACATAAGAAGAATTTCACTATAATTCTCTCAAAGGGAGTTCTAAAAACCCCTAGGGAGCTCACCTCAAACTGATTTGGTGCTGGTTATGCTCAAGCTTCAAAACCCTAGCTCATTTCTTGCTCTTCTCTTGCTTTTCCTTAACTTTTCTCTTGTTCCAACTTTCCCCAAACTATTCTTGCTTGAAATACAAGAGCTTAGGAAGAATTTTTGATGGATTAAGGAGTGAGAATGATGCTGGGCGAATTCTAGAGAGAGAGAAGAAGAAAATCAGATTTGTAGAGAGAGAAGTGGAAGGAGAAAGTGAGGAAATTTCATGTTTATCTCTATATATACTCCTTTCCTCTCATAATTACCATTTTTCCATTCCTTTCGTTTAATTCCTGTGATACTGTTAAAAGTCTCGCTTAAGTGGGATATTACAAATTCCATGTTGTTATGAATTGTTAAAGCGATGGCATGTATTTTTGATTAGGCGTTGTCTTTTATTAATTATTAAGGAGAAATTTGATCATTATGTTTATTTGTTGTTAATTATTTAGGTGTTGTCGATCACTCAAAAACTCCTGATTGTAATAGAGCCTATAGCTCAAACACTTACAACTTAATGATCATTATTAAAGCAAAGTGTTCCTAGTACGTCACATTCTTTCTTCAACCACATGAAGAGATTGTGCACTTAACAAATTTGAACCACATTATTGAAAGGAGTCAGACCAAATACAGTAGTCATTTCATGTTATACAACAAAGTGAGTCATAGGAGCCAAACCAAATACAACATCTATTTCATGTATACTACAAACTAAGTGAGTCATTGCTTACAACTATGGTGAACATTTAAATATAGTATCCATTTTCCATTAAAAAAATATGCAATCATTCTCCTTCATGATTTTCTTCATTTCTGCATGTCTCCTCGGTGCTGTGCATACTTTCAAGTATCACAATGTCACCTCTATTCCTCCAACAATGGATTGGATGGATAGAGGTGTGGTGACTCCAATCAAAACGCGAGACATCTGTGGTACGTATGCACAAAACTCATAAATTTTGTATATGTCTTTTTTGTGTAACTTATTTAGTTATTATTATAAAATAGATAGATAGTTAAAGTTTAAGAAGACAAAAACTTACATTAGAACAATATGCTAGGTGTAGACTCATATATGAATTACACACTGAGCACCTTAACATGTTGTTAGCTGAAAATGGTATCACACTTTCTATGTCAATTGGTGACCATATCTTTCTAATAAGCGATATTTGATGTATTGTAGTGCTATATTTTTTTTTCTCATCTTCAATATTTCTCATGATGGATTTCAGACTGGATTATGATTAGAAGATTGAAGCATTTGTTGGTTCAAAAACATTTAACTGATTTAGTGGTATATCTATTCTAATCTCCTCCTTCGAAAAAAAAAATCTAATCTCCTTAAATATTAAAATTTATTGGATGATTATAATTTGGTTAGTTACGCACCATCTAGCTGACATCAGTAGAACTACATTTTCTTATTTTCAAATTCGCAACCTTTTCTTTCAAATACGCAAATGACAAGGCACTCCCCCCTATAATGTTTAAGCCAACAAAATATAAATTTCCTAGATTGGGTCTACATTAGTTTATTGATAAACCAATATGGATATGGAATACCATCATCACCATGATCTTCTTCTTCTTCTTCATAGTCAGTTTCATCCACACATTCCTCTTCCATTCTTGTTGCACACCTCATCTCTTGTTCAACAAGTCTTTTAATCCTTATCTTCTATGTCCTTCTTTACCTCTCCATTATTCTTTTGGCACTAATCTCACGCCTCACCTTTCCCTCACCAAAATAGAAGTGGTACATTCTGTGTATATTAAAACCACTCTGAACTGTGAGAAAGAGGAACAAGATGACATGGAGAAATTGAGTGAATACTGCTCCTCCTCCTCCTCCTCCTCCAGATTTCTTTGGTGACCTTGTGCAGGTATTCCATATCCATATCCAAGTCCATATTGTGCGTATGGTGGTGGTGGTGGTTACGGCGTATCCGATGAAGGTATCAAATATTGGATTATTAAAAATTCATGGGGTACATCATGGGGTGAGGATGGATATATGAAATTGAAGTGGAACGTTGATTTAAAGTATGGATTATGTGGTATTGCAATGTTGGCATCTTATCCAGTGGTGGAGTTTACCCGCTTAATTGGGTGTGATATCACTAAATGCTTGGAGCAGAACATTGTATTTTGTTTTGTAGCGTTGAGAGTATTATTGAGTTCCATATGACCAGACTTCTTATGTTATGTGTTTACTAGAATTTGTATGCCTAAACTAATGGTGAGCTGAATTTTGTTTTACTAGTATGTGATGCATATTATTATGTTGTGTGTTAAATTCTATTTAATAAGCACTTAAATATGCATTTTACCCAAACTGGCCTTTTGTGTTTATGAATACATGTAACCCCTCATTTAACATTTTCTCCTTTGGACAAGAAATATGTGGATTTGAAATAATATTTTTACAAAAAATCAATTAAAAATTGATATGGTGCAAGAAATTGGATAATAACTTTAGTAATAATAAAAAATCATCATTATTTATGTGTGGTCACAACCACAAATTCAATGGTTTTGATATACTTACAAATAGAAAAAAAATTAATTTATTATTATTATTATTATTATTATTATTATTATTATTATTATTATTATTATTATTATTATTATCATTGAAAATATTGATTTGTGTATATGCGTGCGTGCGTGAGCGAGCGCGCGTGCGTGCGTGCGAGCGTTTAAATGAGTTGGATTTGTGTTTTGATCATATAAGTATTACCCCTAATATGACATTGGTATTATTATAATGACTTTTAGTGGCATCATCACTAGCTTCTTCAACAATTTCAAATGTATAGGTTTAGTCGATACAAAATAGTTACTCGCAAAAGCATAAGAGAAATGTTGGAACATGTAACTTTGGAGGGACTGTTATGTTGATTAATTCTTATCCAAGTTTCCTTCATTGTATGTTTATTCTCATCTAGATTCAAGGGAAAGAAAAGTTGTCCCTGTTTTTTATTATTATTAATTTAATATGGTTAATGTGGAGATTATGTCAAGGTTACTTTGGTTGTTGATTGGTTTTGCTACTAGTACTTGGTTTATCAATAAACTAATGTAGACCCAATTTAGGGAATCTATATTTTGTTGGCTTAAACATTATAGGTTGGAGTGTCTTGCATTTTAGTATTTGAAAGAAAAGGCTATGAATTTGAAAACAAGAAAATGTAGTTCAACTGCTGTTAGCTAGATGGAGCATAACTAACCAAATTATAATCATCCAATAAATTTTAACAGGGTTAATAGTGTTTTACCCTTTGCAATATAGGTCATTTTCAGTTTTCTCCCTTATAAAGTTTTTTAGATTTCGTCCTGGTAAAATCAAGATTCTTCAGAAATAGACCTTGACCCATCTGACTATGCAAGTAAGCTGATGTGACACGCTGAATCACCTTTTTTTGATTACGTGGCGTGCTGACTGTATAATAATTTGGTTTTTCATTGTTTTTTATTGCATCATACTTACATGTCATTTTTTATTTACAATTAAAAAAAACTTAAAAACACAATTTTCTTATTTACAATTTTTACAGAAACTTTTTCTCTCTTCTCCCATCCTTCTCGTCCCCCCTCTTCCTCCTTCAGATCACCATCATTATCACAAGCTTTCCTCTTTTTTTAACACCGAAAATTCTTATCTTCTTCTTCAACCCAGTGAAACCCTTTCATCTCTCCCATCATCATCACCTCCATTTCACTCTCAGTAGTATTATCTTTTGCTTTTCTCTTCCTCTCTTCATCTTCTTCATCACAAACAACCATTCAAACAACAACCTTTGCGATGTGAAATTTCAGATCTGTGTGTGTTGATGCGATGTGAAATCAGATTGCGGTTATGTGTTTGATGAACAAATTACAGATGAAGATAAAGACTGATGAAGGAAGAATTTATGGGATTGATGTTTTTTTTCAGTTTCAATTTGAGGAATTTACTATGAATGCAGAAACTGTTATTGCACAAACTAAAATTTGGAAATAGAGAGTGTTGTTGGATGAATTTAATATTGTTCAAATAAAGCAATCTTGTAAAGAAGAAGATGATGAATTTTGGGGAAAAAATGGAATGATGAAGAGAGACGAGACAGAATGGCAGAGAAAACAAAACCCAGCTTCCCCTTTCAATCTTCTTCTCCCTTTGATGGCCTTTGCAGTTGATCTGTCTATAATCTTCATGTGCTCAACATGAGGTAAATCATCCACTAAAATCCCTCTTACTCTGTGGTGCTTTTTGTAGATCCTTTTCTGAGTGATTGTCAGCTTCTTTCTATCTGACACCATTCCTTCTTCATCAACTTCAGAGCTTATTCCATCTTCAATAATGTCCCAAAGTTCATCATCAACACCTATGATGTGACTGTACATTTTTCTCTTCCACCATGAAAACTGAGTAGCATTTCCATTGAAGGATGGAGGTTTGATTGAGTAAGTGTTCTTTTCATTGGTAGGGGTGTTGTTGATATCAGAAATAGAGATGTCACTTATGGAAGACATGTTTTTCTCTATGGATCCTTTTCTGTGGCACGGTTAAGTGACAGAGCACAGACTGTGCTCTGATACCAACTAAAGGTGAGAAAAACACAAGAAGGGGGGGTGAATTGTGTTGGCTAATTCCTGCTTTTCTTTTCTAAGTGTTTATGTGTTGATCAGAACCTGTGGTATGCAGATTCTGATACAGAGTCTGTTTGCAGCGGATATAATAAAACACAAAGATAAGGAGATAACAAAAGAGAAATAGAGAGAGAGAGAGAGAGCACAGATACAAGACAATTTTATACTGGTTCCTCCTACAACCCAGGAGTAGTCTAATCCCCTTGCACTTCCAAGGGATTTCACTATAATCACTCTGGATTATAAATGCTCAGGGACAACTCCAAGAGACATTCCTATGCTCAAGCACACCTGCTCAAGACTTCCTGCTCTAGGACTCTTCCTAAAGACTTCATTGCTTAAGAACACCCGCCCAAGACTTCCTTGCTTAAGCACACCTGCCTAAGACTTCCTTGCTTAAGTACACAACTTAAGACTTCCTTGCTTAAACACACAACTTAAGACTTACTGCTCTAGGACTCTCCTAAAGACTTCCTTGCTCAAGGACTACTCCAAGTGACTTACAAGTGCTCAAGCACGCAGGCAAGAGACTTCCAATGCTCTAAGGACACACCTAAGAGACTTCTAATTGCTCAAGGTTTCACCAAGAGACTTATACGCTTTATCTTTGCAACTAAAGACTTCTAATTTGTTCAACACCTGATTTAACAATAATTGGTGTATATGAAAAAATGAACAGACTCTCTACAACTCTAGGATTTCTAAGTAATAAACTAGAAAGAAAAAAAATCCTAAGTGCTTTGCGCTATTGAATTTGGCAGAGTATAGGCACTTTGAAGTAGTAGAGTCTTGTTAATCTTCTTTGTGGTCTTCAACTCCTTTTATAGGCATGGATTTGAGAGACGTTGGAGAAGAGTGCCAGCGCAAAAAGAGTCGTTGATAAACTTTGATCAAGAACGTTGGTCCTTTGCTCGATATGGATAATCCCGTTGAAATGAACTTTGAATACTCCTTTGCTGAAAGAGGAATTATTCGTTGTATGCTTTGTTCTTGATGTCCTTTGTCTGATTGTGCATGTAGACAGAAGACGACAAAAGAACTGCACATATCAGAATCTTGATAGTGACAGTTTACAGAGTTGGACAGAGCCTACGTGGATTCTGGGTCCTTCATAACTTACTCAAGTCTGAGGGTGATCCACGTCTGCGGTGTCTGCCTCTGAGTCTGATGGCCAACACAGAATCTATTGAGTTCCCTCTTCAGAATCTGTGTGGTGCCCGTCTTCTAAGGATGTTGACTTCTGGTTGACTTGCATTTGGTCTTCTACCATAGTCTTCTTAGCTTCTCTTGTTCTTTATGATGCTCTTCATATGTTCTTCCTTGATAGATAGATCTTTCTATGATTCTACACATTGAACATATGTTAGTATTCCAATTGTTTTTCAAAACTTTGTTATCATCAAAACCTTATAGGAATTGTCCAAGATACTTCTTGTTCCAACAAGTTATGTCGGTGGTCAATTCAACAACAATCTCAAGACAAATAAGTTTAATTGATTTGTCTCTTTTGTTTATTCTAATTAATATAAATTGATTCTTGTGTTTATATATTGTTTATTATTTATAGAGATAATCTCATGCCAAATTTAACAACATTAATTATGTGTCAAATAATTACACGTGTGGCCAATTAAAAAAATAAAAATTAAATTATAATTACATGTCAGTGGCAAATAAGCGAATCTGGTGAGTCAGATGGGCCAGGGTCTATTTCTGAAGAATCTTGATTTTACAATGACAAAATCTAAAAAAAAAATTGCAGGAGGGAAAACCGGAAATGACCTCTATTACAGAGGGGGTGGGGGTGGGGGTTGGGGGGGGGGGGGGGGTAAATCACTATTAACCCATTTTAATATTTAAGAAGATTAGAATAAATATACCACTAAATCAGCTAAATGTTTTTAAACCAACAAATGCTTCAATCTTCTTCTAATCACAATCCAGCCTGAAATCCATCATGAGAAATATTGAAGGAGATGAGAAAAAAATATACCACTACAATACATTAGATACCATGCATTCATTTTAGCAAAGGAGTCTCTACAACTTTATAGTTTAATATGATTTCCCGCCTATCTGAAAGATATTGTCACCAATTGGCATAGAGTGTGTGATACCATTTTCACCTAACAACATGTTAAGGTGCTCAATGTGTGATTCAGATATGGGTCTGCACCTAACATATTGTTCTAATGTAAGTTTTTGTCTTCTTAAACTTTAACTATCTATCTATTTTATTATAATAATAAGTCAATAAGTTACACAGAAAAGACATATACAAAATTCATATGAGTTTTGTGCATACGTACCACATATGCCTTGCCTTTTGATTGGAGTCACCACACCTTTATCCATCCAATCCATTGTTGGAGGAATAGAGGTGACATTGTGATACTTGAAAGTATGCACAACACCGAGGAAACATACAGATGAAGGAGAATGATTGCATTTTTTTTTGAAAGGAAAATAGATACTAGACTTAAATGTTCACCATAGCTTGTAAGCAATGACTCACTTAGTTTGTAGTATACGTGAAATGGATACTGTATTTAGTTTGGCTCCTTTGACTCGCCTAAATGTCCTTGTGCTTTTTATTATTAGTTTAATGTGGTTAATGTAGAGATTATGTTAAGGTTACTTTGGTTGTTGATTGGTTTTACTACTAGTAGTTGGTTTTTCAATAAACTGATGTAGACCATATTTAGGAAATTTATGCCTTATTAGAAACTAGTCATGAATTGGAGCAACTTGCAAAGTGATTTTGTCTTAATTGTTATTTGTTTCTCAATGATATTGGCTAAGTTGTAGTTTGAAATTTCTGGCTTAGCAACTGGTAAGGAGGTTAAACTGGTTCTGATTAAAACTGGTTCTGAACCTAACAGGTTCTGAACTTGAAACTTAGCACAATTTAAATCACAGTTATGCAACAGAATTAAAAAGTGCAGAAATAAAAGAACACAAGGTTTGTTAACCCAGTTCGGAGTAAACACCTCCTACTCTGGGGGATACCAATCCAGGAAGGAAATCCACTATTGGAATTAACCCTTAAGACTCAGACACTGACCCCCAGTTCCTATCCCAAGCAATTAACTTCCACCTAGTCAGACTTCTACCCACGCATGAGTATTAGAGTCCACTAACTTCCTATCCAAGCAACAGCCCAGTCACTTGAACTAACCTTGAACCTAAACCAGTTCTGAACAAATTTCCCAGTTTTTGAAGAACACTCTTCAAAACAAAAACTTCATTCTTGCTTAAAAGCTTTTGAATGAATTACAACTCAAAACAAACACTAAACCAACTCTAAAAGAGTGGTGCACAAACAACCCTAAGGTTTTAAACACAAAGACTCAATATACTGAATAAGACTCTGTTCTTCGTATCTCTTGAATAGCAGCAGCAACTCTCCTTATATAGCCTTCAGTCCAGCAGCATAAAATAAATTCCAATCTTCTGAAATTGATTTGTTACTAATTTATGAATGGCTAAGATAATTCTGCAATGTATCTTTGAAAGATTACATCAGTAAAATACGCGTTTTCATAAAAACAAACCAAATCTTCATTAAATCATCTCCAAAACAACCAGCATTCTAGAAGCAATATGCTAGGATATTTCCTTGTTAAATCTCGCCAAGATTCGCGCAGAAACAACTTGAAAAAGTGCAGCTTCTGATGAAGTCAACAAAAGTCAACTCTGCTTCAGACTCTCAATTCAGCTTCTGAAGCGCTACAGTGCTTCTGAAGCAACTTTCAGCTTCTGATGGTGATTTCAGCTTCTGAATGACTTCAAAATGAAAAACTTGCAACTGAAGATTTGTTCTAGACATGAAGATGCTACTATACAACACATTGGATTTGCCAAAATATGCAGCCAACACCAAAATACTCAACATAGTTCTCTTCAAAAAATATATAAATTTGTAGGCATAGTTTGAGTACAATGTTATTGCATTGATATTTATGTAGAACTACTTATATTAATCTTTTAAATATATAGTTTGGAGGATTAACTCTCTAGCCAGAAAATATAAGTTCTTTCTATGGAGTTAGGGGCATTGTGGGTGTTTATACTCCAAAAACTGAGAAGGATCAAATTAGTGTTGCAACTCAGTAGGTTTACCAAACATTTATAAGATTAGATGCCTTAGGTTCCAAATGATACTTTGGGTTGCTAGTTTCCTAAATGGCTTATGCTTGCTCTAAAAGCAATGAAGTGCTTTCTATTATCTTTTCTTTGATGTGGTTCATGAAACAAACTCAAAGATTAGCTTTGTTTCAATAGTTTTAGAGTTTTCGTTGAATTTATGAGAAAGAGATTGTACTTAATTAGCTTATGTTTTATAGTTTTATCATATATAGATCACTTAATTTTAATATTTGGATAATATGAATTTAATCGTTGTTGGATGACATGTGAGTTTAAATTTATGCGATTACCATAAAACTTTCCTAACAGGTGAGCCGTATAACCAAATTGACTTGAAGTACCACTGGTGTAGGACAAATATCCTTGTAACAGTGTGCTGGGAAGAAATCGACATCTTCTACCAGATCACTAATACCAATAGTAGGTAAATCTCCAATTCTTGCTACCTTTGTCCACCTCTTCAAGATATAGTGCTCGGGGACATCCATATGAACACACACTTTTAAACAGTGACAACAAAGTATACCAAAGCTCTCAAACTTACAACAAGAGCAACAAATTAAATTCTTATCCAAATCAAATGGCACTCACCACTCTCCTGAATCCCTTGACATGCCGATAACAACATCAAATGGTGATGTTTGTATGTTTATGTCCTTCGCAAATCATGTTTCAAACAACTGATACTCATTTTGGAATAGATCAAAGATATTGGGAGTATAAAGCTTAGACATTTGTTGCAAGATATTAAAATATGAGCTCTTGAGTCTTGGAATTTTTCGGCGTGTTTCATATTCACACTTCGATTCGTTATATTGCTTTTCTTCTACAACAACTTCAAAATGCTTAATTTTTTTGATTATATCCAAGTCCACTCTCGTAAAAATGTTAATATCCACATTCACACATTCACTAAGTTGGGTGCTTCGTATTCCCAATGTAAAACCTTTTTTCATGTAACAAGATGTCCATTTCTCCTTTATAGTGTACACTCTTCGCACCCAAGTGTTTTCCTTAACATCATGTGTTTTAAGGAGGGTTCTCCAGCCTTCTTCAAAATTTTCTTCATCTTCTTAACCATACGTGCACTTCTTAAAGTCTCTCAAAATGCGAGATTCACCCTTCATTAAATGCCTAAGTGCTTGACGACATTTTGCATTTAGTGCCAAGTACATAGGCCATGGTAAGTTTTCGGCATAATCTCAACAAGTGTTTTTGCCATGGCATGGTCTTGGCCAGTAAAAACTGTTTTGAGGCATTTTTTGCTTATGTGCCTCTAAAAATGTCTCAAATAGCCACTTGTATGACTCAGTTGTTTCGTCTTATAACATTGATGCCCCAAATATGATTTCTTTTCGATGATGGTTAAATCCTAAAAAATACAGCTAGTGGTTTATTGAAACTATTTGTCTAATACGTTGAATCAAGAGAAACGACGTCACCAAAATAACTGTAATCAATTATCATCCTTGCATCTTTCCAAAACACATTTGTTATTTGATCTTCAACATCGAGTTGATATGCATGGTATGAAGTTGGATTTTGAACCGACTTTCTCTGAAAGTATTGCAAAAGATAACCAGCTTCCCCATTTAGCAAACTCTTTTGTCTTCTATTTCAGAGATGATTCTTTTGATCAACGCAGGTAAGTCCCATTTTACGTCTACCTCCCACTTCTTTGCTCATCAAATCAAACGATTTCCTTTGTTGTAGGCAAGCATCATCCGCTAAATCAATTTCATTGCAGTGAAATTCTGATACTTTTCGTTGAGATGACAACATATGAACTGTTTCTGGTAGATGTAAATCATGGTTATATTCCTCTGCAAATTCATGCACCACTAATTTTCCAACCACATTTTTAGGTCCTAATCTTGCTTTACAATTTGTTGTAGTGTCTGGTCTTAGATTGATTGTTTTATAATCTTGTTTGTTTTGCTTCCGGAAACCTTCTTTACAATAAATAAATCTGCAAGAACTAATTGAATCATCTTTTTTCTTGTGTATATAATGTCTCCTCACTCTAAATTCAACCTTTCCACCATAATATGCCCAAAAGTTCCTAGCAGCCTCAATGTAGCAAAAGTTATGCATACATACTAAGGTATTATTCATACATGAATAAATTTTTTATTCAATTTTTTTTTAAACAGAATTTTTTGATTCAATTTAAATATGAATAACATATTGACAAAAATAAAATTTATTTGCTCTATGAATGAATTAAGTATATTGAACCAAATTTATCATATTATATAATTACCAAACTAAGTAATCAAGTGTATCATAAAAAAACTAAGTAATCAAATGACTATCTTTCTATATAAAAAAGGTAGTAATGAAATGATGATTAAACAAATAAAAAAGAAAGTGTGAGTAAATTGTTTTACCTGTGAGGGTAAGAAACGGGAGGGAAGTGAAGGTGTAGAATTTGAATAAGGTAATTTTTTTAGTTGATAAGGGTGTGGAGAATGTGTTCAATACGTGAAGGTGAAACAAAAGAGTGACACAACATCATATTGAACAAAATGATTGGGAAAAAACTGTAACTTTGTGCGCTCGTTTCAATTAAAAACTGTGTCACAATTTTTAATTTATTTATATATTTATTAAAGAAACTTTCGACCGTAGAGATTATATGCATCAAACGGTTTACATATTGCAGTAGAATTGCGGTAGATAATTTGTAGCTAAGGATCTGCACGCATGTTTATTATGTCTCTATCATATCTCATTTTTATTCAACTCTTTATTCAATTCTATGTCTAATACCATGTCGAGATTAAGTCTCTTTTTTTACTTTATTTTCCGGCTGTCGCGGTGATTTTTGGATATCAAGCTATTGATTAGCGTTGACTCGCAATTTTAATTTCACCACCGATCTTTTATTTTTTCCGAGGAAAAGGGAGAAAGTTCGAAAACCCTATTTTTTAGAGAGATCAAAGGTCCGGGGGTTGGTTACGCAAAGGGAAGGTATTAGCACCCTAAACGTCTATAGTACTCTATAGGAACCTCTTGCTTATTTTTATCTTTATGCTAAAATGATTATTTGTTTGTAAGATAAATGCTTAAGTGTGAAAAGATTAAAGTGATGAAAGTGAAAAAGAAAGAAAATGTTTTTATTTGTTTTTATTGATTTGGAAAGACAAAGTCTTTTGCCTACGTACCCGAGCGGGATCAAAATCTCGTAGTTCGGGGTAAAAAGATAAGTGATTGGTTTTGGTTGATTTTAAAGTTTGAAAAAGGTTTTAAGAAAGATGAGAGGCCGTAAAGGCATAGAAGGATAAAAGAAAGTGAATTTGATTGATTTTAATTTGAAGAAAAAGTTTTGATTGATTAAAGATTGATTAAAGATTTGATTAAGAAAAGAAAAATAAGATTGACTTTTTTGAAAATTTTGATTATAAAATGTTTTTTGGATTTTGACTTTTTTGACTTTTTATGAAAAATTTTGATTAAGGTCCTAGGGTCCTGAGACTAAGTTATGCTGAGATATCTAAACGCACCGGATCCCTCAAAATGACGTTGGATCAAGTGAGGGTCCTTTTCCTCGGATACGGTCCAAATTACATAGTCGCCCTCGACATAAAGCATAAAAAATAAATGTGGTGTCGGTGCATATTCTCATTTATATTTTATTTACATTGGACCTAGATACATTCTAATGACAATAAAATAAATGACGAGAATAATAAAATAAAATAAAATTGCAATTGCATTAAAGTAAATATGCTAAAAGAAATAAAAAATGCATAAAATGTAAAACAATAAATAAATATGGTGCTTAAAGTAAATAAAAAGAATAAAAATGCGAGGCGTAAAATAAATATGATGCTGAAAATAAAATAAAAAATGCAAGACAATAAAAATAAACATGATGCTAAAAGAAAATAAAAATGCAAGACAATAAAATAAATATGATGCGTAAAATAAAAGAAAATAAAAATGCAAGGCAAAAAATAAATATGGAGCTGAAAAATAAAATGCAAGACTGAATATTAAACATGGTGCTGGAAAATAAAATAAAGAAAATAAAAAAAATGCAAGGCATAAAATTAAATATGATGCATAAAATAAAAGAAAATGGAAAATGCAAGACAAAAAAATAAATATGACGCAATAAAATAAAAAAATAAAGAAAATGCATAGTACTGGAAATTAAAAGCAATAAATAAAGTGCTAAAAATAAAAGAAATAAAAAAAAGTGCAAGAAATAAATAAAGAAAATAAAAGAATAGAGAGGAAGAAAAGGGGTGCAGAAGTAATAAGGGGAGTGCAGAAATTAAAAGAGTAGTAATCAGAAAAATAAAGGGAAGAAGGAGAATGGGCCAAGTCCAAAAAGCAGAGTCCAGGATGAACCGGTCTGGTTCGGTCCGGAAGAACCAGACCGGTTCAGCAGTCTATAAAAGTCTAAACCTGGTTTTTTAATCATTTTTACCTCTCTTTCTCTTTCTTCTTTTCTTATCTTCTCACTTTTCTCTCAGAATCTTTCTCTTCTCACGTCCACTCTTTTCTTTTCTTCCTTTCTTGTTTTCTCACATCCACTCATGTCCTCTCTACTTTCCTTCCTCTTTTCACGAATCCGAAGCCAGTTCTCTAAAATTCCAACATATAAACCCTAGATCTAAACAGAAATCAGAACCGAACAACTACCTTAGTTTGCGTTTTCCTCTGGCTGGTTGTGTTGAGCTTCGGTTTCTGTTTTTTCAAGTTTGGATTCGGTTTAGTTGGGGTTTATGGGGGTCTGACCGAATTCGGTCTTGCTTTGTTATGGTTTATGGTTCAGGTACGAGCGTCTGGGTTAAGGGCTTGGTTGTGGCTAGGCCGAATTCTGTTGTGTGTAGTGGTGAGGTTTGGTTTTTGTTTGTGACGGATCTGTAACGATTTGGCTATATGGTGAGGATTTGGGTTTGTGTTGGTGACGGATCTGTAACGAAAAAGAGAAGGAAATTTTTATGGTTTCTTTGCTTTTTCAGTGGTGGCCGGAAATTGGGTTTTTGTTGGTGGTTGTGGGTGGTTCTGTGGTTGAGGGAGTGGTGGTTCTGATCACTGACTGGTACTGTACTGATTGGCCCCCTGTACTTTTCGTGAACAGTGCTATTTATAGTAAAATAATGGGTAAAAACGAAAAAAGACTGAAATGCCCCTCTGGGCCTTGGACAAAAATCAGACTGAAAATGGACTTAAAAAGGATAAAATCAAAATAATAAAACACAATAATTAAAAAAACGAAAATACACAATAAAAATAAAAACTAATAAAAAGAAAGAAAATAAAAGAAAAGAAATAAATAATAATAATGAAAAATAAAAATAATAATAAAAATAATAAAACGGTTGCCTTCGGAACAAAAAATGAGGTATTTTAAAATACCTCCCTGCCGAAATTTCGTCTGAAACGACGAAAATTTCCGGCCTAAAAGACGAGAGAAAAGAAATAAAAACGGGTCAAAAATGGGGTATGACAGATGCCCCTATTTAAGTTTCTTCGTTACGGAGATTTAAAAGTGAAATTTTAAAATCGACGGGTCGAAGAGACTTAAATACAGAGTACACCATTTTTGACCAGTTTCAAATGCAAAATGTTATGAATGCAGTGTTATGCATGTGATGCTATGCATGTAATGTTATGCATGTAATGTTGTGAATGCTCGCGATGCAAGTATGAATGCAAGACGGCGGAAATGGCTCGACTGGGGATAACAAAACAAAGGATACCCGAGTCTGTTAAAGAAACGGGGTCCGACTCCACTGGGGATCACATGGTTTTACTGGGGATAAATGTCAGCTGTTCGGGTTATTGCCGAACGAGTCAACTGACGACAAAAGATAAAGGTAAATGCTGGATGAAAGGTAAAGGCTGGATGGAAAGTAAAGGCTGAATGAAATTTAAAAGCAGGATGAAATTTAAATGTGGGATGAAATTTAAAAGCAGGATGAAATTTAAAAGCTGGATGAAATTTAAAAGCAGGATGAAATATAAATGCTGGATGAAATTTAAAAGCAGGATGAAATATAAGTGCTGGATGAAATTTAAAAGCAGGATGAAATTTAAAAGCTGGATGAAATTTAAAAGCTGGATGAAATTTAAAAGCTGGATGAAATTTAAAAGCAGGATGAAATTTAAAAGCTGGATGAAATTTAAAAGCAGGATGAAATTTAAAAGCAGGATGAAATTTAAAAGCAGGATGAAATTTAAAAGCAGGATGAAATTTAAAAGCTGGATGAAAGATAAATGCTGGATGATGAAATTTAAAAGTAGGATGAAATTTAAAAGCTGGATGAAATATAAAAGCAGGATGAAATTTAAAAGCAGGATGAAATTTAAATGTTGGATGAAATATAAAAGCAGGATGAAATTTAAAAGCTGGATGAAATTTAAAGGCAGGATGAAAATTGAAAGCTGGATGAAATTAAAAGCAGGATGAAAGTTAAATGCGGGATGAAATTTAAATGCTGGATGAAATTTAAAAGCAGGATGAAATTTAAATGCAGGATGAAATATAAATGCGGGATGAAATTTAAATGCTGGATGAAATTTAAATGCAGGAATTTGCCATTGTCGACAAAAGACTGGATAAAACACGAGCTGTTTGTTAAGGAATTGCCACTTGGCGGAGAGGGAGTGACATCTCGGGACCAGACACACCGGGGGTGACACTTGGGGAAAGGAAGGATAAAAATTATTCATGATTGATTGATATGGAAGATATTCAAAACAAGAATCAGAGTGGTGAACACAACCATGTATGAATGATATTGTTTGCACATTGTCTGCGCATGAATGCGTATATGCATGAAAGTATGAATGTATGTATGATTTATGTGACTGTATGACTATACGAAGGATTAATTTGTGGGATAGTGTAATCGATGAATTTGATGAGACAAGATTGGATAAGATGGGGAATAATCACTTCCTGGGGAAGACGGTTACAAATTATTCATGATTGATTGAAATTAAAAGATAATTGAAGCAAGACTCATGATAGTTAATGCGGCCATGTATGCATGATATTGTTTTTATTGTATATGCATGAATGTGTATATGCATGAATGCATGAATGAAGACACGACTTGTATGACTGTATGGAGGATTGAATTATGTGACCGGATGACTGATTAACTTGTGATTGTATGAAGGATTGACTTGTATGATTGTATAACTGATGGACTTGTATAATTGTATGAATGACAAACTTGATGAGACAAAATTGGGCAGGTGAAAAGGAAAGTGACCCGACATCGCATCACAAACACTTGGTAACCTTCAATGGGGATGATGCCACTGGGAACGTATCAAAACATTGACGGGGTAAAACCCAACATATGCAACAACTGATGGGGTAAATACTTCCTGGGGAGAGCGTGCCAATCCAAAAACCATAGTAGAAGAACTGGTACTTCTGTGGTCATGCTTATTTTGTTTTTTTTTTTTTTGCTTTTCTTCTTTTTTGAATCCCTAATTTTTGCCTAGACCGCCTTTTCAGGTTTTCAGTCCACCGGGAAAATATTCTTGTATGCCCCTAATTTTTGCCTGGATCGCCCTTTCGGGTTTTCGATCCACCGGGACGCTCATTTTTGCCTAAGCCGCCCTTTCGGGTTTTCGACTTACCGAGCTCTTTTTCCTCTTTTTCTTTTTTTCTCTTTTTTCATATATTTCTTTTTTTCTCTTTTTTTTTTTAAAAGCAATTGACCATGTTCAGCCTGCAAAGTTTATCCGTTCTCAGGATAGCTGTTGACACACCCTTTGTTTATTCATGAGTTCAGAGAAAATGTGTTTTGTTGTTTGTGCTTTTCAAAAAAGACATGAAAAATATTTATGATTTGAAGAATATTTTGTTTCAAATACTACCATCAAAAAATAGAAGAAGTTTTTTTATAAACTGAATAAATAGGAATTCCAAATGAAAGGCAATAGGCTCAAATTTATTTAAAAGTGTGGTGACCCGCCAATGGCATGGCTCCACGGATCTTAAAAGTTTGGAAAATGGTAAATATAGGGGAAGGTACATTGAACACAATAACCGCTATTCTCCCTGACAACTTTGAATTCGACTGTTTGGATGCTTCAGATTCAGAGTCTCTTTGACATTTAATGTGCCCCAAGTGAGTAGAGATCAGACCAATGCAGTTACTTTGTCTTTTGATCCTTAATTTTTGCATAGATCGCCCTTTCGGGTTTTCGACCTATCAGGATGATTATTTTCTGTTTTATGTCTCTAATTTTTGCCTGGACCGCCCTTTCGGGTTTTCGATCCACCGAGACGCTCTTTTTTGCCTAAGCCGCCCTTTCGGGTTTTCGACTTACCGAGCTGTTCTTTTATTTTATAGACAAAGTATTTCTTGACTGCATCAGCATTCACAGGACGAAGGAGCTCATCACCATCCATAGTCGTAAGAGTTAATGCGCCATCGGAGAAAGCTCTCTTGACGACATATGGACCTTCATAGTTAGACGTCCACTTGCCCCTGGAATCGGGTTGAAAAGATTAGACTCTCTTGAGCACAAGATCTCCTTCCTGAAACACACGGGGACGAAGCTTCTTGTCAAAAGCTTGTTTCATCCTCTTTGATATAACTGCTCATGGCACAAAGCCTTCATGCGTTTCTTTTGTTTTGACATCATTCAGCCTCTGACAATTTGGCTTCCATTAAGTCTTTCATACTGTATACCAAAGGGAAAAGGGGTTGCCCCTGTTGAGGTACGCACTGAAGTACGATATCCATGTAAAGCATACGGTAGCATCTCATGCACATCCTTGTAGATGGTTACCATCTTCTGCACTATCTTTTTGATGTATTTTTTTGCTTTTTTTCTTTTTGTTTTCTTTTTCTTTTGATTTTTGTTTGATTTTTTTTTTGATTTTTTTGCTTTTGCTATTGCCCTTTTTGCTTTTGATTTTTTTTGCTTTTGCTATTGTTTTTTTGCTTTTTTTTTTGCAGCCTCGATGGCACCATTCATCTGGGATTTGATCAGGAATACTGTAATGTCTAAGTTAATCACTTTCAGTGCTTCTTCATGAGACTGAATGATGTTCTTTTCATATTCTAGTAACAGAGAGATCTTTTCGAGAATCCCTTCATCCTCATCCTCTTCAGCTTCGTAAACAGGGAACTCAAAGTCGGGAGAGAGCATAGGGTTAAAGTGTTCAACGGGTTTATTGGTGTTTAGATTTACATATGATTGATGATTAGTTTAAGAAAATGAGTGAACAATGCAGATTTTTTGAAATTGATTGAAAATAAAAGTAAAAATGAAATATTTTTGGTTTTTTTGTGTTACCATTTTCCAGAAAAAGCTAAGAATAATAAAAAACATAGTCGGGAATAAAACGACTTCTTATTTGACGATGGGAATGCATGAAACAAAAGCCCTAAACAAGTTCACTTTCGTCTCGGGCGGAACGAAAGGATTTTTTTTGAAAAGACAAGACAACAAAACACATTACTTGGACCTATGAGTAACTTGAGGGAATGTCAACAGCGACCTAGTTGCGGTAAACTATGCCATGTGTTACAAAATTAACTGCCACCTTCTTCAACAGGGTGAGCCTCTGAACAATCTTACACCAAATTAACAGATGGAGTCCCACGATCCGGTGGTGGATTGGCTTGCACATCGGGACTCGACCCTTTGAAGGATAGGATGTTGGCCTGGATCAACTTCTGGACTTCGGCTTTCAAGGCATAACAATGCTCAACGTCATGACCGGGTGCCCCTTGATGGAAAGCACAAGAGAGATGAGGTCTATACCCATTTGGCAACTTTTCAGGTACCTTAGGAGGTGCCCTAGTTTGAACAAGATTTTTATCAAGCAAAACGGGGAGCAACTCTGCATATACCATGGGGATTGGATCAAAAGGGGAAGTCCGCTGAACCCGATTCTGTTGTCGAGGCTGTTGTCGATTCTGTTGCTGAGGCCTTTGTTGGGGCTGGGGCTGATTTCTGGATAGCCGGAGTTGGGATTCCGAAAGAAGTGGGGTGAAAACCTTCGTTTGATAGAAATGACATCCCCATGGGTAAGCTATAGACGTGCCGGGTGATGGAGTAAGTATGGTAGAAGTTGGTAAAGCAAATAAGATTGGCTGCTCAAAAGTAGTGACAGCAGGCTGAGGAATTGACGTCTGGGCTTGGGAAGCCCACAGAGCATTCATCATGGAGGTCAACTTCTCCATCCCTTCCCGGAGATTGGCCACCTCTTCCCGGAGGTTCTGGTTTTCTTGCTCTAACAGATCCATTCTTTTTCTCTGATGTGCTTGAGTGTTGTGAATGTGAGTATGCTTGCAATGAATATGCCGGGTCACTTCCTTTGACGGCGGCAGATTAACCTTTTGTTGAAATAGTGAACATGGTGTGAGACTCAATTTGGGAAACTGTGTATGCAACATGATGCATGCTTATGCTTATGCAAAAAAAGTTTTGTTACCGAAGGACTTGTCGAAGTAACTGTAAACATCATAGTTTTGAACGTTTCATTTAAAATATTACAAACGATCCCCTTTTTAGGAACAAAGCCAAGGGATATGCTCAGAAGTTCATCAGTAGAAATCTTGAAAAAGTCCCGATATTTCAAACTTGAGGATGCCGAATGATCTCCCATAACGAGTTCGAGAAAATCCTCTGGACTAGTCATTAAAGATCCTAGCTACCTTAAGCTTGGCAGATATGGGCTTTTGAAATTGTATTTCTGAGTGTTTCTCTTTGTGAAGTTCATTCTTACGATGTTTACGACAAAACTCGTCTAAGTCTTTCGATACTTGATGAAAAAAGGTTTATGAATGAATGCATGCATGATTATGCTAAAGAACGGAGAAAACATGGTGAGGTTAAGTCCATAGTGTTGGAGCCGAGGGTAAACGCCATTTGGTAAGGACTATGGTTTCATATGTACCTGTATCACGGGTTCTACCAAGTTCCCAAAGTCATTGACCACTTCCGAATATTGTCAGGTTACGGGACTACTCCCGGTCCAACAACGTTCGTAAGAAAGTCTCGTTTGAGTGTAGTATCGCGTATCGACCAACTCAAGACTACTCTTGATTAGCCACCGCACTACGTCCTAAAAGGCCAAGATGGGTTAGGTAACTAGAGGTCCTCAACTTCATAGGTCACTTAAAAATAGCAATGCCAAACACGACTACTCATGTTGACATGGTACTACTCTTAAGAGACCTCCATTGAGCGGGGTTATCACATGTACCAAAACCCAAGACTACTCCTGGTATGGCACGTTGATTATACCTCATCCTATCTTATGTTTCTCTCAAGTTCGGGTATAGGACTTATCTCACCACTCACGTAAAAAGGTAAACACTTAAGCACATATTTACAATTACAAATAATAATAAAGCATAAAGATAAAAGAGAGCAAGATAGGTTTAACCCACTTAGGATTTTGGTCCCCAGTGAAGTCGCCATTTTTCTGTCGCGGTGATTTTTGGATATCAAGCTATTGATTAGCGTTGACTCGCAATTTTAATTTCACCACCGATCTTTTATTTTTTCCGAGGAAAAGGGAGAAAGTTCGAAAACCCTATTTTTTAGAGAGATCAAAGGTCCGGGGGTTGGTTACGCAAAGGGAAGGTATTAGCACCCTAAACGTCTATAGTACTCTATAGGAACCTCTTGCTTATTTTTATCTTTATGCTAAAATGATTATTTGTTTGTAAGATAAATGCTTAAGTGTGAAAAGATTAAAGTGATGAAAGTGAAAAAGAAAGAAAATGTTTTTATTTGTTTTTATTGATTTGGAAAGACAAAGTCTTTTGCCTACGTACCCGAGCGGGATCAAAATCTCGTAGTTCGGGGTAAAAAGATAAGTGATTGGTTTTGGTTGATTTTAAAGTTTGAAAAAGGTTTTAAGAAAGATGAGAGGCCGTAAAGGCATAGAAGGATAAAAGAAAGTGAATTTGATTGATTTTAATTTGAAGAAAAAGTTTTGATTGATTAAAGATTGATTAAAGATTTGATTAAGAAAAGAAAAATAAGATTGACTTTTTTGAAAATTTTGATTATAAAATGTTTTTTGGATTTTGACTTTTTTGACTTTTTATGAAAAATTTTGATTAAGGTCCTAGGGTCCTGAGACTAAGTTATGCTGAGATATCTAAACGCACCGGATCCCTCAAAATGACGTTGGATCAAGTGAGGGTCCTTTTCCTCGGATACGGTCCAAATTACATAGTCGCCCTCGACATAAAGCATAAAAAATAAATGTGGTGTCGGTGCATATTCTCATTTATATTTTATTTACATTGGACCTAGATACATTCTAATGACAATAAAATAAATGACGAGAATAATAAAATAAAATAAAATTGCAATTGCATTAAAGTAAATATGCTAAAAGAAATAAAAAATGCATAAAATGTAAAACAATAAATAAATATGGTGCTTAAAGTAAATAAAAAGAATAAAAATGCGAGGCGTAAAATAAATATGATGCTGAAAATAAAATAAAAAATGCAAGACAATAAAATAAACATGATGCTAAAAGAAAATAAAAATGCAAGACAATAAAATAAATATGATGCGTAAAATAAAAGAAAATAAAAATGCAAGGCAAAAAATAAATATGGAGCTGAAAAATAAAATGCAAGACTGAATATTAAACATGGTGCTGGAAAATAAAATAAAGAAAATAAAAAAAATGCAAGGCATAAAATTAAATATGATGCATAAAATAAAAGAAAATGGAAAATGCAAGACAAAAAAATAAATATGACGCAATAAAATAAAAAAATAAAGAAAATGCATAGTACTGGAAATTAAAAGCAATAAATAAAGTGCTAAAAATAAAAGAAATAAAAAAAAGTGCAAGAAATAAATAAAGAAAATAAAAGAATAGAGAGGAAGAAAAGGGGTGCAGAAGTAATAAGGGGAGTGCAGAAATTAAAAGAGTAGTAATCAGAAAAATAAAGGGAAGAAGGAGAATGGGCCAAGTCCAAAAAGCAGAGTCCAGGGTGAACCGGTCTGGTTCGGTCCGGAAGAACCAGACCGGTTCAGCAGTCTATAAAAGTCTAAACCTGGTTTTTTAATCATTTTTACCTCTCTTTCTCTTTCTTCTTTTCTTATCTTCTCACTTTTCTCTCAGAATCTTTCTCTTCTCACGTCCACTCTTTTCTTTTCTTCCTTTCTTGTTTTCTCACATCCACTCATGTCCTCTCTACTTTCCTTCCTCTTTTCACGAATCCGAAGCCAGTTCTCTAAAATTCCAACATATAAACCCTAGATCTAAACAGAAATCAGAACCGAACAACTACCTTAGTTTGCGTTTTCCTCTGGCTGGTTGTGTTGAGCTTCGGTTTCTGTTTTTTCAAGTTTGGATTCGGTTTAGTTGGGGTTTATGGGGGTCTGACCGAATTCGGTCTTGCTTTGTTATGGTTTATGGTTCAGGTACGAGCGTTTGGGTTAAGGGCTTGGTTGTGGCTAGGCCGAATTCTGTTGTGTGTAGTGGTGAGGTTTGGTTTTTGTTTGTGACGGATCTGTAACGATTTGGCTATATGGTGAGGATTTGGGTTTGTGTTGGTGACGGATCTGTAACGAAAAAGAGAAGGAAATTTTTATGGTTTCTTTGCTTTTTCAGTGGTGGCCGGAAATTGGGTTTTTGTTGGTGGTTGTGGGTGGTTCTGTGGTTGAGGGAGTGGTGGTTCTGATCACTGACTGGTACTGTACTGATTGGCCCCCTGTACTTTTCGTGAACAGTGCTATTTATAGTAAAATAATGGGTAAAAACGAAAAAAGACTG
The DNA here is from genome assembly GCA_018208015.1 of Medicago ruthenica. Classification (NCBI taxonomy): domain Eukaryota; kingdom Viridiplantae; phylum Streptophyta; class Magnoliopsida; order Fabales; family Fabaceae; genus Medicago; species Medicago ruthenica. The sequence continues at coordinate 72,662 of WNNG01000463.1, forward strand.
AAATGCCCCTCTGGGCCTTGGACAAAAATCAGACTGAAAATGGACTTAAAAAGGATAAAATCAAAATAATAAAACACAATAATTAAAAAAACGAAAATACACAATAAAAATAAAAACTAATAAAAAGAAAGAAAATAAAAGAAAAGAAATAAATAATAATAATGAAAAATAAAAATAATAATAAAAATAATAAAACGGTTGCCTTCGGAACAAAAAATGAGGTATTTTAAAATACCTCCCTGCCGAAATTTCGTCTGAAACGACGAAAATTTCCGGCCTAAAAGACGAGAGAAAAGAAATAAAAACGGGTCAAAAATGGGGTATGACACCGGCTTTGTGTGATATAGAAATATACCTAATTAAATCTTCTTAGCACCCGATGAAAGTGAAACAAGGGAGGTTCTAATGCCGCATTTGTTCCAGAAAATCATTCATTCTCCAAGATGATTATCTCTTTTTGTTGTTTACTTTCACATTATTTGTTTTTTGAATTATAGACTGGTGATTGGAATGACCAATTTCAAAATCTAAATGATATATTAAGAAATTCAGAAAGATTGAAATATCCTTTGTTATGAGAAAAATCCAGAAGAATTCCACGTCAGGCCCAATTGCAGATGACAGGTTCAACATTGAGGACTTAGGCAAAAGAGTGGTGAATAAGCCAAAAATGGACGGTGGTACTACCCGCAGCACCGCCACCATTCCACTCCCAGACAAAATTGATGAGTTAGTTCAACAACTAGCTCAATTCCAACAACTTTTCACCACCACTATGACTGACGTTTCCCAGCGTGTGGAAGTGTTGGAACGACGCTCACCGGAGACCCGCAGCTCAACGGAAGTGAACTTGTCTCAATCCACTCTAGCTCACCCACCCCGATTGAAACTCGATGTTCCTCGTTTCGACGGTACCAACCCTCATGGTCGGATATTCAAAATCTCCCAATTCTTCTCCTATCACCAAACACTGAAAGGGGAACGAATCACAATAGCTTCCTTCTACCTTGACGGTGCCGCACTAGCTTGGTATCAATGGATGTATCGCAACGACCAGATCGTTTCTTGATTGTAGTTCCTTCAGGCCTTGGAACTCAGATTTGCTCCAAGAGGAAAGCTTTTTAAACTTCATCAGACCTCTTCAGTGACTTCTTATCTCTCAGATTTTGAATCTTTGGCAAATCGCATTGTTGGTCTCTCTCCATTGGATCTCTTGAGTTGTTTCATTTCAGGTTTGAAACCAGAAATTCGACATGATGTTCTAGCTCAACAACCTTCTTCCCTCTCCCAAGCTGCAGGGCTCACTCGACTCCAGGAAGAAAGGTTACATGACATTCTTCGTCTTGCTCGTCCTCGCACTCCATTGCAACTGTCGTCCACTCCGAAGCCCGACCCTTCTGGTTCTCGTTGCACCACGCCTCTCTTGCCACCCCTTCGGCGAAAACCCATTTCTGTCAACTTTCTGAATCTGAACTGGCTGAGCAACGTGAGAAGGGTTTATGTTTCAATTGTGACGAACGATTCCACCGCAACCATCATTGTAAGGCGTGCTTCTTGCTTCTCATCGCTGACGGTGACGATGGACAACCTATCAACGCCGACGTTGCAGTTTGGGATGAACTGGGTCAGGATGAGTCCACTGAACCGACCCAATTTGCTCACTTGGGGCTCCATGCTCTTTCTGGAGTTCAAACGGGTCAAACTTTCCGGGTCATGGGTCGAATCAGTCAAAGCCCAGTCAACGTTTTAGTGGATGGTGGGAGCTCACTTAATTTCATTCAGGGCCGAACTGCACACAACTTGGGCCTTCCCCACAGCCCATCTCCCACTCTCAAGGTACTCGTTGGAAATGGAGAGGAGCTCATGAGCACACAGGTCTGTAAGGAGGTACAACTTGAAATTCAGGGTCATACTTTCATCATGGATCTCTATGTTATTGACTTGAGTGGACCAGACGTTGTTTTAGGCACACCATGGCTAAAGAGGCTTGGTCCAATGATTATGGATTATGCTTCCCTAACTATGCAGTTTACAGTTGGGCTTGATAAGGTATTGTTGAAAGGTAAAACCGGCCCAGTTCCAACTTCCATCTCTTATCTTCAACTACAAAAGCTAACCAAAGCAGAACCTACCACACAATTGTTCTCCCTCTGCATCACAGATACATTCATTTCCCCACCTTCCAGTATCGCTCCACATCCCAACCCCCATATCCAATCACTCCTAGACAAATACACCTTCCTATTTTTAAAACCTACACACCTTCCTCCACCTCGTTTCACCGATCACACAATTCCCCTCCTCCCCAATTCAGGTCCAGTTAATGTTCGTGCATACCGCTACCCCCATGCCCAGAAACAAGAAATCGAAGTTCAAATCTCTAAGTTATTGGCCAATGGATGGATACAACCCAGTAATAGTCCTTTTTCTTCCCCAATTTTGTTGCTGCATAAAAAGGATGGTTCGTGGAGAATGTGTGTGGACTATCACGCCCTCAACGCCTTAACGGTGAAGGATCGTTTCCCTCTTCCCACTATTGAAGAGCTCTTGGATGAATTGGGTTCTGCTAGCGTGTTTACCAAATTGGATCTTACTTCTGGGTTCCACCAGATTCGTTTGAAGGATTTTGACTCTGCAAAAACGGCTTTTCGAACCCATGATGGCTATTATGAGTACAAGGTTATGCCTTTTGGGCTCTGTAACGGCTCTGCTACCTTTCAGGCCACAATGAACGACGTTTTTCGACCATCATTACGCAAAACTGTGATTGTTTTTTTCGATGATATCTTGGTTTATAGTGCGTCTGAGGAACTTCACCTTATCAACTTGGCGCAGGTTTTTGATCTCTTGGATGAACATCAATTTTTTCTAAAGCTGCCCAAATGCTCTTTTTGTTAGGCTGAAGTCTCTTATTTGGTCATATAGTTTCTCAGGGTTCCATTGCGCCTGATCCAATCAAAATTCAAGCAATTGTTGATTGGCCTCTGCCTAAAAACCTCAAGGGATTGCGAGGGTTTTTGGGGCTCTTGGGGTTTTATAGGAAATTCATTTGTCTCTATGCTACCATTGCTAATCCGCTAACTAACATGCTGCGTCGTGATTCTTTTCACTGGGATCCTACTACTTTAGAGGCTTTTGAGAAACTGAAACAAGCCATGGTATCTGCGCCTGTACTCGCTCTGCTTGATTTTTCTGAACAATTTACGGTTTAAACTGATGCTTCCGGTGTTGCTATGGGAGCTGTACTACTGCAAAAAGAGCACCCCATAACATATGTCAGTCAGGCATTCTGCCCTCGCATGTCCAAAGCTTTTGCTTCTTTACGGGAACTTCATGCCATCACGAGTGCTGTTAAAAGATGGCGACAATATTTATTGGGCACCTTCTGTTGGAACAAAATGTATGAACAACTCTTTTTTGGGTTTTGATGATAACAAAGTGTTAAAAAAAATTGGTATTGCTAATGCTTTGTTCTAAGTATGCAGAACCATGTCCTTAATGTTTGGTATTTGATACTGGTCATGGTAGAACAAGCTAAGAGCAAGAAGGAAAGCATTGAAGCTATGTTGCAAGTATGAAGCAATTCTGAGTCTGAAGCAGCTTCTGAAGACTGAGTCTGAGGACTGCGTCTGAAGGGTGCTTCTGAAGGCTGAGTCTGAAGACTGCGTCTGAAGGGTGCTTCTAAAGGCTGAGTCTGAAGGTCAACAGAAGTCAACGTCTGAAGGCAGAGTCTGAAGGTCAACGAAAGTCAACGTTTGAAGAAGTGCATCTGATGAACAGTGCGTCCGAAGGGAGCGTCTGATGAACAGTGCTTCTGAAGGGTGCGTCTGAAGACCTGAGTTTGAAGAGAGCTTCTGATGAACAGTTCTGAAGAAGCTTCTGAAGTCTGACTTTAAGGAAAAGCAGCTGTCTCTGTCAACAGTAAAGCCTGCAATGTCAGAACAGCTCTTTGAAATGGTTGCCTCCTTCACAGAAACATTCTCCAGCTTTTAAGGAAACATTTCAAACTTTGTGTGCTCTGTTTTCTGCAACTTACGCACACAAACTCAGCTGGACCTAGCCTCTCTTTGCAACGGCTCTTTGCTGGAAATCTGCCAAATCTCAACAGCTCTTTTACCCTCTATAAAAGAGTGAAGATTTGAAGTAAGAAAATAAGACTCTGTACAGAAAAACAACACTGCAAAAACCAGAAGCTTATACTCTGTTTTTCGTATCTGTCACAAAAACTCTTAGGAATTCTTTCAAACTTGTTTATCTTAGAATTCTTAAGTGTAGAGTTTCATTTGAGTTGTATTTTGTGAATACCTCTGATATTTGATCAAGTGTTCAACACAAACTTATTTCTTTGTAAATAAGTTTGAACCCAAAGTCTTAGCCTGAGTGCTGAGCAACCAGAAGTCTCTTTACTTTGTGTATTAAGCAATTAGAAGTCTCTTAGCTTTGTGCTTTGAGCAGGGAAGTCTCTTGACTTTGTGTCTTGAGCATTGGAAGTCTCTTGACTTTGTGTCTTGAGCATTGGAAGTCTCTTGACTGTGTGTCTTGAGCATTAGAAGTCTCTTACTAGGTGTTTGAGCATTGAAGACTCTTAGCTTTATGCTTTGAGCAATTGTAATCAGTTTGATTATAGTTAAATCTCCAGTAAGTGACAGGGGGACTAGACTACTTCCGGTTTGTGGAAGGAACTAGTATAAAAACCATTGTGTCCTTCTTTCCTTATCTCTTTACTTTTTAATCCGCTGCTAACAAACTCTGAAAAAGTTTCAGAATCTGATTCTGAACTTAAACATAAGTTTTTGAGAAAGGAAAAACAGCCCACACAATTCAACCCCCCCTTCTTGTGTGTTTTTCTCACCTTCAGTTGGTATCAGAGCTCCGGTTCTGATATTCAATCACTTAACAGTGAGTCAGTATTGATCCTGAGAAAAACATGTCTTCTAGTGGTTCAGGTGAATCTACATCCAGAAGTGGTGGTGGTGGCTATGGTACAGATAACAAGAAATCTCACTCACACAATAAACCCCTTATGTTTACTGGTGATGCTGAGAAATTCTCATGGTGGAAAAGCAAGATGTACAGCCACATTATTGGTATTGATGACTCCTTATGGGATATCATAGAAGATGGAATATCTATTACAGTTGATGAAGAATGAGTGGCTATTAACAGAAGAGAGTTGTCTGATGCTGAAAGGAAGATCTACAGGAAGCATCACAATGTTAGAGGAATCATTGTGGACTCTTTACCCCACAATGAGTATCTCAAGCTGAGTGACAAATCTACAGCAAAAGCAATTTTCACTTCTCTATGCTCCAACTATGAAGGAAATAAAAAGGTCAGAGAAGCAAAGGCAAACCTTCTAGTTCAGCAGTATGAGCTGTACATAATGCAGGAGGATGAAAATATTGAGGCTATGTTCTCAAGATTTCAGACTCTAGTTTCTGGACTTCAGATTTTGAAGAAAAGCTACACTACTGCTGATCATGTGAACAAAATCCTCAGAAGTCTGCCATCTAGATGGAGACCTAAGGTGACTGCTATTGAGGAAGCTAAAGATTTAAATACTTTAAGTATTAAAGATCTTATAAGCTCTCTCAAGGTGCATGAACTAGGACTCATTGAAGATGAACCTGTTAGAAAATCTGAGTCTATAGCACTTAAATCCAAAGGAAAGTTTTCAAAAGCTCTAAAAGCTTCAGAATCTGATGAAGAATTTCCTGAGGGAAGTTCTGAAGAGGATTCAAAAGCTGAGGAGCTAGAAATGCTTTCCAAAAGAATTAAGTTCTTGCTGCAAAGACAAAGAAAATCTTCTAACAGGAGCAGCAACTTCAAAGGATCTAGTTCCAAGAAGGAAGAACAAAAGGGCTGCTCAAACTGCAAGAAAACTGGTCATCACAAATCTGAATGTCCTGAGTTGCAGAAGGATAAACCCAAGAAGATCAGTTCAAAGTCAGGCAACTTCAAAAACAAATTCAGAAAAGGTCTTTTGGCTACTTGGAGTTATCTTGATCAAGATTCTGAAAATGAAGATGAAGATGAAGAAGAATATATTATGGGTTTGATAGCTATAGAATCATCTGATGAGGAATCTGGATCAGAATCTGACAAGGAAAATGAAGTAGAAGCCAATTTGAAATTGGTTGCAAATGAATCTTCTGATACAGAATCAGATTAAGACTCAGATGAAGAAGATGAGGTATATTCTGAACTATCTCATTCTGATCTTGTTGAAACAGTTAAGGAACTTATGAACCACCACAGAAGCAAGTTAAATCAATTTAAAACTTTGAAAAAGAAAAATAACTTGCTGGCTGATGAGAATCTTCAACTTCAGAATCATATCAATGATATTGATGAAGAAGTTAAAGAGCTCAGAGAAATGGTTCATAAGAAACCTGATGAAGTTCCTAGTGAACAGGAAACTGCTCTTCAAGATTTTATTCTGGCTGGAATCAACAGAAGCAAAGTTGCTTCTATGATTTATAATATCAACAGAAACAAAGGAGAAGGAATTGGTTTTAAAAATGATTCTTTTAATTTTTCAAATGAAACAAACCTTCCATCCTGTTCTGAAGATAGTATAAAAGGCTCTAAGGTATGCTTTGTGCCTGCTTCTAACAGTTCTGAGAAACTGAGTTTAACAGAAACTGAGACTGCAGAGTCTGAAGTTCTGAACTGCTCAGACTCTGAAGCTTCTGAACCTAAGGGAAAGATGAAGGCAAATTTCAAAACCTTGGCAAAGTCTAAACCAAAAGGTCCTAAGCCTAAGATTATGAGAAAATCAGACTCTAAACCTGAAAAGGTTCAAAGTCTGAAAAGTTCAGAACCTGAGACAAGAAAGTCTCAGAATCTGGAAAGTTCAAATTCAAATTTTCAAAAGGTTGTGCTTAATAAACCAGTTTACACAAAACCTTTTCAAAACCAGAATGTCAGGCAAAGCAAACAAAAGAAAGCCAATCTGTCATCTGTTTCTGATTGTATTAAGAAAGGTCAAACTGAAGTTTACCTTGTGCCAGGAGCTGATAAAACTGAAGTTCTTAACAGATCAGAACCTTGTACTTCTGAATCCAAGATTCTGAACAAATCAGAGTCAAAGACTCTTAAGTCCAAAGTTCTGAAGAAATCAGAACCAAAGTGTTCAATGGTTCAGACTCTAAACAACTCAGAACCAAAGACCTTCAAGTCTCAGGTTCTGAAGAAATCTGAGTCAAGACCATTGAGAACTCAGGTTCTGAAGAACTCAGTTTCTAAAACTAAGACTTATTCAAGATTAAAGGATTCATATCCAAAGTATCTGAACAAGTCTGAGTGTTATAACTCTAGACATAAGGTGCAAAAGGCTAAACCTTTCAGAACTAACCCAAGAGGACCCATATGGGTACCCAAGTCAGAGATCATTTCTGTTGCAAATATGATCAAATGTCAAAGAAAAGGTGAAGTCATGGTGCCTGGGCAATGGCTGCTGGGATTGCATGTCAGAAGACAAGTCTATGTTCCAAACCCTGATCATGAAAGAGGGTGGAACTGTGGGATCTGGAGGAAACCACAAAGACTAGACCACTGGTACTGAGATTCAGCTCTCAGAGGACACTTCAGAACCTGTACCAGAACCTGTATCTGAAGATAGTCCAAAGCTGAAAAGCCTCTCAGAAGCTGATACTTCTCCTAAAGCCAATCAAGAACATTGTTGGAACAAAAATGGGTGTTCAGCAACAAACTAAATGAACAAGGAGAGGTAAATCAGAAGCTCTACAGAGGTATGTTTTGTTCTCAATTATTCTTAATAGATTCTACATGAGTTGGGAAACTATTAGATTCATGAAATCAGCAAAACATTCCTTGTGATAACATTGCTATAATCTGTATGTCAAAAATTCCAATTCTACATTCAAGAGCCAAGCAATTTTGAACTTAAACATCATTTTATTAAGAGATTTTGTTCATAAAATAGATTTAAATTTATTAAAAAGAATCTGAACAATGCATTTCATCTCTTGGAAAAATTTGCTTGAATCTGAATAAGAAACTGAGAATATGAAGTCTAACAGAAGCTAAGACTTAACAGACACTCACTTTGAGAGTCTGCAGAAAGTTCAGCTTCTAAAGACATCAGAGTCTGAGTTTCAGAATCAGAATTTTTGATTTCTGATTAACTCATTATAAGTGGACATTTTTTTTCACATGACCCACTAATGAGAGTGAATCTGAACTGTTGTTCAACACTTGGTCAGAATCTGATAAGTAATAACAGCTGGGCAATGATGAACTAAGCTTTGAAAGTTACACTTTGTCCCTCCCAAAGTCATCAATATGCAAATGTGTTTTCAGTTCTGAAATGTTTTAACAAAAACACAGACACAAATTTTTTTTCATTATAATTTGCTCAAATTGGTATCAGACATGTTCAGTTTTTCAAAACATTTTAAAAACTCTGAACAGTTCTGTCTGAAAGTCTCATTTTGGTATCAGACATGTTCAGCTTGTCAAACCTATTTAAAAACTCTGAACAGTTATGTCTGAAAAGGGTTCAGAAGCACTGAGCTAAATGCTATATTTTTTTTAGTTTTCTGAAAAGAGTTCAGTTGTGCTAAAATCTTCAGTTGGTATATGATCTGAACAATTTTGTATAAAATAGTCAGTGATACTGAACAGATTGTACTGAACAAAAATGCTCTGAACATTTTTTATCTCACATGTTTTCAAACTCTCTTAAAAAATTTTGGAAATTTTCTTTTTGTTGATGACAAAAGGGGGAGTAAAAGTAAACAAGTATTAAGGCTCCTGAGTTTAGAATATAAGTTAATTTCTGTCAGTTAATTAACTTATGAGGGGAAGTAAAAGGCATTAAGGCTCCTTAGCTCAGAACATAAGTTAATTTCTGTTTAAAATTAACTTATGAGAACTGTTTTTAATCTCTTAGCCTCTGAATTATATTTTGTGAGATAAATTACTCTTTAATGAGTTGAAATGAATTTAAATAACTTGGATAAGACTCAGGGAGCTTACAAAACTCATCCTGTGGATTATCAGACTTAGGGGGAGAGTTTACAAACCTCATAACCTGAAGTCAGCTTGTTATTTATAATTCTGAGTGAAAATTTCACCTTATTGTTTTAAGTTGAATTTAATTAACATGGATAAGAATCAAGGGAAGCTTACAAACCTCACCTTGTGGATTATCAGACCTAGGGGGAGCTTGCAAACCTCATCCTGAAGTCAACTTGTTAATTAAAGTTAATAACAATTCTGAAATTTTCACCTGTTTTGATCTAAACTGAATTTAATTAACCTAGATCAGACTCAGGGGGAGCTTGCAAACCTCACACCCTGTAGTCAACTTGTTAATTAAATTAACAACAATTTTCTATTAATACTTATGTTTGTCATCATCAAAAAGGGGGAGATTGTTGGAACAAAATGTATGAACAAATCTCTTTTGGGTTTTGATGATAACAAAGTGTTAAAAAGAAAATTGGTATTGCTAATGCTTTGTTCTAAGTATGCAGAACCATGTCCTTAATGTTTGGTATTTGATACTGGTCATGGTAGAACAAGCTAAGAGCAAGAAGGAAAACATTGAAGCTATGTTGCAAGTATGAAGCAATTCTGGGTCTGAAGCAGCTTCTGAAGACTGAGTCTGAAGACTGCGTCTGAAGGGTGCTTCTGAAGGCTGAGTCTGAAGACTGCGTCTGAAGGGTGCTTCTGAAGGCTGAGTCTGAAGGTCAACAGAAGTCAACGTCTGAAGGCTGAGTCAGAAGGTCAACGAAAGTCAACGTCTGAAGAAGTGCGTCTGATGAACAGTGCGTCTGAAGGGAGCGTCTGAAGACCTGAGTCTGAAGAGAGCTTCTGATGAACAGTTCTGAAGAAGCTTCTGAAGTCTGACTTTAAGGAAAAGCAGGTGTCTCTGTCAACAGTAAAGCCTGCAATGTCAGAACAGCTCTTTGAAATGGTTGCCTCATTCACAGAAACATTCTCCAGCTTTTAAGGAAACATTTCAAACTTTGTGTGCTCTGTTTTCTGCAACTTACGCACACAAACTCAGCTGGACCTAGCCTCTCTTTGCAACGGCTCTTTGCTGGAAATCTGCCAAATCTCAACAGCTCTTTTACCCTCTATAAAAGAGTGAAGATTTGAAGTAAGAAAATAAGACTCTGTACAGAAAAACAACACTGCAAAAACCAGAAACTTATACTCTGTTTTTCGTATCTGTCACAAAAACTCTTAGGAATTCTTTCAAACTTGTTTATCTTAGAATTCTTAAGTGTAGAGTCTCATTTGAGTTGTATTTTGTGAACACCTCTGATATTTGATCAAGTGTTCAACACAAACTTATTTCTTTGTAAATAAGTTTGAACCCAAAGTCTTAGCCTGCGTGCTGAGCAACCAGAAGTCTCTTTACTTTGTGTATTGAGCAATTAGAAGTCTCTTTGCTTTGTGCTTTGAGCAGGGAAGTCTCTTGACTGTGTGTCTTGAGCATTGGAAGTCTCTTGACTTTGTGTCTTGAGCATTGGAAGTCTCTTGACTGTGTGTCTTGAGCATTGAAGACTCTTAGCTTTGTGCTTTGAGCAATTGTAATCAGTTTGGTTATAGTTAAATCTCCTGTAAGTGACAGGGGGACTAGACTACTTCCGGTTTGTGGAAGGAACTAGTATAAAAACCATTGTGTCCTTCTTTCCTTATCCTTTTTAATCCGCTGCTAACAAACTCTGAAAAAGTTTCAGAATCTGATTCTGAACTTAAACATAAGTTTTTGAGAAAGGAAAAACAACCCACACAATTCAACCCCCCTTCTTGTGTGTTTTTCTCACCATCACCTTCTTCATTATCCAAACGGATCACAAAAGTTTAAAGGAGTTGTTGACACAAGTAATTCAAACATCGGAGCAATAACACTACTTGGCCAAACTCTTGGGGTTCTCGTATGAAATTCGTTACAAGCTAGGTTCTTCTAATGTTGTGGCTGATGCGCTATCGTGTTCCTTGGAACCTACTTCAGCTGGGGTCCATTCTCTTTCTGTTCCGCAACCTGCATTTTTAACAGAACTGAAGGGTGAATTGGCAACAGACCCATTTTTTGTCTCTCTACGTGCTAAAATGGAAGCCAAGCCTCATGAGTATCCTGACTTATCCTTCTGTAATGGCTTAATTTTGAAGAAGGGGAGAATATGGTTAAGTCCTTCTTCAAAATTCAAACGCCTCCTCATTCGCGAGTATCATGAGTCCTTAATGGGTGGTCATGCAGGAGTGGCGAAGACCCTGCAACGGCTTTCTGCAAATTTTTTCTGGGCAAACATGAAGTTAGAGGTGCAAGAATTCATTCGCCAGTGCTCCATTTGTCAACAAACAAAATATTCTACCCTGAAACTTGGTGGCCTTCTACAACCACTGCCAATTCCATCAAATGTCTGGGAGGATGTTTCGATGGATTTCATTACCGGGCTACCACCGTCCCATGGTTACACGGTTATATATGTCGTTGTTGACCATTTCTCCAAAGGAATCCATTTAGGCGCATTACCCACCGGTTTCATGGCTTATAAGGTTGCTGAGTTGTTTGTCTCTGTCTCTTTTGTCGCAATCATGGAGTACCGAGGAGCATAGTCTCCGACCGTGATCCCATTTTTATCAGTCACTTCTGGTCTGATCTCTTTAAGTTCAGACTCAGGATGAGTTCTTCTTACCACTCGCAGATAGACGGACAAACTGAGGTTATGAATCGCACCGTGGAGCAATACCTTCCTGCTTATGTTCATGATAAGCTCTCTCACTGGTTCAAATTTCTTCCTTGGGCAGAGTGAAATTCTGGCTGGAACTTGAACAATGCGCAAAACAGGGCACAAGGATTGCAAAACAGAGCACAATTAAACACAATCAGAAGCAGCAATAAAACAGTGCAGAAAGTAAAAAGGCACAAGTATTTGTTAACCCAGTTCGGTGCAAATGCCACCTACGTCTGAAGGATACCAATCCAGGAAGGAAATCCACTATAGGAATTAATCCTTAAGACTCAAGACACAGACCCCCTGTTCCCAGCCTAAGTAATTAATCTCCTCCTAGTTCTGATTTCTACCCAACACTTTGAGTATTAGAACACTACTAACTTCCTATCCAAGTAACAGCCAAGTTACTAAAACAACTTCTGAACTAAACCCAGTTCTGAACACAACTTCAATACGTCAATGAATAACACTCGTACCTAAAGGCTTAGAGTGAATTACAACTCAAACACACCTAAACCAACTCAGTTGAGTGGTGTACAAATAAAACTCTAAGTTAAAAACACAAAGACTCAATTCTCTGATTTCTGCAATATCACTCGTAAGTCTTGAACATAGCAGTTCCTCTCCTTTTTATAAGCTTCAACAATTCTCTTAATTTTGAATTCAATCTTCTGCAAAGATATGATTCTGAAATAAGAATGACTCAATAAGGAAACAAACAATTCTTCAAAGTATCTTGTAAAGATTGCTTCAGAAAATATGATAAGCATAAACACGAGCCAAATCTTCATAAAATCTTCATCAATTCAATCAGCATTCTAGAAACCTTTAGCCATGATAAAACCTTGATAAATCTCACATAGATTCGCATAGAAATAACTCATAAAAACCCAGCTTCTGAAGAAGTCAACGCGGGTCAACGCATGAATAGTGCGTCTGATGCACTGTAGCGCGTCTGAAGCACTGTTCTTGCGTCTGAAGCACTGTTCCTGCGTCTGAAGGACAAAAGTGCTTCTGAACCACTTCAAAACCGATTTCTTGCAACTGAAGACTTCTCTAACACAAGGAGATGCTTTGCTTGAACACATTGCTTTTACCAAAACATGCAGCCAACTTCAAAATACTCAACAATCTCCCCCTTTGGCAAATTTTTGGCTAAAATCAATGTTTCACAAATGACATGTTCTTCATTTCAACACAAACAAACTCAGCAATGAAGAACTCCACAAAATCAATCATAGCACAGAGATAAGCAGCGGACAAAAACAAAATGTGCTATGTTAAACCATGCACAACAGCTTCTGATAGCTCACAGTTTCTGATCACCACATGAAAACTTCAGCATATCTGATCTTCACAAGAATACCCCCCCTGAAGCTTCACAAACACACAACCACACAACCACATGAACACAAACTCAGAACATCCTAGATGACTGACTCCCCCTTAATTCTGAACTGCAGAAAATTCTGAGACAAGGGCTTCTGAAACTGAAACTCAGCAGTAAACACTTCAGGAACACTAAAAACAAACAGCTCTTGTTATCAAGTAAACACTTAGGATGTTATCACTCATGTTCTCCCCCTGAGACACAAACTCCCCCTCAAACAGATCATCACAGCACTACTTGCATTGGTTCTGAACTCTGAACAAAATAATCAGCTTCTGAACAAATCTAGTCAGCTTCTGAAACACAGTACATTCTGAGGAAACACACTCTAAACAGCTCCAGTCTGAACTTAAATATAAGTTTTTCTCCCCTTTTTAGCCACAAAATTATGACAAACTTCAGACTTCACATAGGGAATAAAAACTAAAATTCCATTAAATGCAGTATCAGACTCAGACTCAGGATCAGGATCACACTCATCACTTGCAAAACTGGCAGGTACTCTATCTTCCTCACATCCAGTTTGCAGTAATTGCTATAATTCTTCATGTAAACACACACCCAACTTGCTTCTCAGATTCTCAAACTGTCTAGCATCCAAGGCCTTTGTGAAAATATCAGCAATTTGGTTCTCAGTATCCACATGTTCAAGCTGAACAATCTTATCCTCCACAAGATTTTTGATGAAATGATGTCTGATATCTATGTGTTTAGTCCTGCTGTGCTGTCTGGGGTTCTTAGAAATGTTAATTGCACTTAAATTATCACAAAACAATGTCATAACACCTTGTTCTATATTGTATTCCTCCAGCATTTGCTTCATCCAAACTAATTGTGAACAACTACTCCCAACTGCTATATATTCAGCTTCAGCTGTAGACAAAGACACACAATTTTGTTTCTTGCTGAACCATGAAATTAAGTTGTTACCCAGAAAGAAACATCCTCCAGAAGTGCTCTTCCTGTCATCTGCACTTCCAGCCCAGTCAGCATCACAATATCCCATCAATTCAGAACTTGAACTATGTGAGTACATGATTCCATAATCACTTGTGCTGTTCACATACTTCAGAATTCTCTTCACCTGAGTCAAATGACTCATCTTAGGATCAACTTGATATCTTGCACATACTCCAACAGCAAAAGTAAAATCAGGTCTGCTTGCAGTTAAGTACAGTAGGCTCCCAATCATACTTCTGTACTGGCTTTGATCAACTGAAACTCCATGTTCATCTTTAGTTAGTTTCAGATGAGTAGCAGCAGGTGTTCTCTTATGGCTGGCAGTTTCCATTCCAAATTTCTTCACAATATTCTTGGCATATTTACTCTGAGAAATGAAAATTGTATCTTCCATTTGCTTGACTTGCAGTCCAAGAAAGTAAGTAAGCTCACCAACTAAGCTCATTTCAAACTCTGACTACATCTGCTGGACAAACAACTGAACCATTTTCTTTGACATTCCACCAAACACTATGTCATCAACATAGATTTGAGCAATCATCAAACTTCCATTCTCATCTTTCACAAATAAAGTTTTATCAGAACCTCCTTTTCTGTATCCTTGAGTCACAAGAAATTGTGTAAGCCTATCATACCATGCTCTAGGTGCTTGCTTCAATCCATACATAAACATGATCTGGAAACTTAGGATCCACAAACCCTTTAGGCTGTTCAACATAGACTTCTTCTTGCAGATAACCATTCAGAAATGCACTCTTCACATCCATCTGAAACAATTTGAACTTCAAAATGCAAGATACTCCCAACAGTAGTCTTATGGACTCTAGTCTGGCCACAGGTGCAAAGGTCTCATCAAAATCAAGTCCCTCTACTTGAGAATAACCTTGAGCAACTAACCTTGCCTTGTTTCTGACCACAGTACCATTTTCATCTGTTTTGTTCTTGTAAATCCACTTAATGCCAATCACATTCAAACCTTCTGGTCTTGGAACAAGATCCCACACTTCACTTCTTTTGAATTGATTCAACTCATCTTGCATGGCTTCAATCCAAAATTCATCAGTTAGGGCTTCTTTCACATTTTTGGGTTCAAATTTTGATACAAAACATGAATCAGTAGCAGCAGCATCTGAACTTCTGGTTCTGACCCCTTGATCTAAGCTTCCAATAATTAAATCTCTAGGATGATCCTTCTGAACTCTAATTGATGGCCCTTTACCAGTAGGAACATGATCTGGTTGAATTTCTGCTCCTTCAGACTCTGCTTGATTTTCTGCTTCTGACAGTTGTTCTTCTGATGCTTCAGACTCATCTCTATCTTTCTCAGCAGACAAATCATCAATCACAACATTAATGGACTCCATCACAACCTTGGTTCTGGAATTAAACACCCTATAAGCTCTGCTGTTCACAGAATAACCCAGAAAAATACCTTCATCAGACTTAGGATCCAGTTTTCTTCTATTTTCTCTTTCAGCCAAAATGTAACATCTGCTCCCAAAAACATGGAAATATTTGACTGTAGGCTTCCTTCCTTTCCATAGTTCATATAATGTAGATGTTGTTCCCTTCTTCAAAGTAACTCTATTGTGTATATAGCAGGCAGTGTTCATAGCTTCAGCCCAGAACATATATGGTAGCTTCTTAGCATGCAACATGACTCTTGCAGATTCTGCTAATGTCCTATTCTTCCTCTCAACTACACCATTTTGTTGAGGTGTTATAGGTGCAGAAAACTCATGTTTTATTCCTTCAGATGCACAGAATTCAGAGAATTTCTTGTTTTCAAATTCCTTGCCATGATCACTTCTGATTCTGACAATTCCACAGTCCTTCTCTCTTTGTAACTGAGTGCACAAATCTCTAAATACTTCAAATGTATCTGACTTTTCTTTAACAAAGTTGACCCAAGTAAATCTTGAAAAGTCATCAACCATTACAAAAGCATATCTTTTACCTCCAATACTCTCAACTTGCATAGGCCCCATTAAATCCATATGTAAAAGTTCTAGTACCTTAGTAGTTACCTGGTGTACTAATCTGGGATGAGACTTTCTTGTTTGTTTTCCAATTTGACAATCACCACAAACACTGTCCTCATTGATCTTCAGATTAGGTAAACCTCTGATAGCTTCAGTACTTAGGATTTTTTTTCATGCCTTTCAGATGCAAATGTCCCAATTTCTGGTGCCAGAGTCTGACTTCTTCTTCTGAACTCATGAGACAAGAAGTCAGGCTTCTTTCTTCTTCAGACACCCATAAATAACAGTTATCCTTTGATCTGCAGCCTCTCATCAGAACCTTGCTTTCTTGATCAGTAACAACATATTCTTCTTTGTTGAAATTTACTTTCAAGTCTTGATCACAAAGTTGGCTAATACTGATCAGATTAGAAGTTAAACCTTTCACCAATAGCACATCATTCAGTCTAGGTAAACCTTCACTGATTAAATCACCAATACCCAGAATCTCACCTTTTGCTCCATCACCAAATGTCACATAGCTTCTGGAATAAGGCTTTATATTACTCAACAACTTCTTTACACCAGTCATGTGTCTTGAGCACCCACTATCAAAGTACCAGTCTTCTTTAGAGGTGGCTCTCAATGATGTATGAGCTATGAGGCCAACATTCTTGACTTTGGGCTTCCACACCTTCTGAACATTGTTTCTGATAGTAGTTGGTTCCACTCTCCTATACTGAAAATGTTCAGGATAGCCATATAGTTTAAAGCAGAATGGTTTGATATGTCCCTTCTTTCCACAATGATGACATATCTAGGGATGATTTCTTCTCTTGTTTCTGTTAAACTTCTGGGGTTGCTTCTGAGGCTGTATCTGGGCTTGCTTCTGTCCTTGCATCTGGGCTTGCTTCTGACCTTGCATCTGGGCTTGCCTCTGAGGTCTCATCTTAGATGTGCCAATCCTGGGATCATAAGCTTTAGTGGCAGGAACAAACTTTTTAACAGGAATCTTCTGTTTGGGGTTCTGAGTCTAATCAACAAAACCTAAACCAGTTTGTTTTACTTGTTTCTGATTCTCTAAAATTTCCTCCAACACATCAGTAGCAGTATTCATCATCCTGACCTGCTTTTTCATGTTCTCAAGTTGGGAATTTAGTTGGCTAACTTCTTCTTTCAGTTCTGAATTTTGCACCAAAAGTTCACCTTTCTCAGCCTCCAGTTGACATATAGTCTCCTTCTGATCCAGAACTTGCTTGCAAACTTCTGCACTTCTGGTGTACAACTTCCTGTAGTTGTCAGCCAGTTCATCATATGAGGTTTTAGCAACTTCAGACACAGATGAAGCTTTAGACTCTGAGTCAGACTCTGAAAAAGTCTCAGACTCTAAAACTGCTTCAGTCTTTGAATTAGCTACTGACTTCTGAGATATTAACTTTACCATCAAAATTGTATCACACTTAGCTGATTCACTTGCAACAACTTCTTCAGAATCATCATCAGACCATGAAACAGCTAGGCTCTTCTTCTTCTGCTTCTTAAGAAAAGTAGGACATTCTGACTTGATATGTCCATAACCCTCACACTCAAAGCACGACACACCTTTAGCTTGATTACTTTTCTCCTCAGACTTGGTCTTCTTCACATCATTATGTTGCTTCTTGTTGTTGAATCTGAAGTTCTGACCTTTGGTTTTGGATTTTCTGTCAACATTCTTCAGAATTTTGTTGAATTGTTTTCCCAGCAACACTAGAGCTTCTGATAAATCATCATCATCCTCATCAGACTCTTGTTGATCATCAGCTTCAGAATTTACTGCAAAAGCTACTCATTTCCCTTTCTTCTCAGGCTGTTTACAAAAAGCAGTCTCAAAATTCAATAGAGACCCAATCAGCTCCTCAACCTTCATAGTGGTGATGTCATGAGCTTCCTCTATAGCAGTCACCTTCATGTCAAACCTTCTGGGAAGTGACCTGAGTATTTTTCTCACTATCTTCTCATCTGACATCTTCTCCCCAAGAGACTCAAAGGAATTAGCCATATCCAGCACATTCATATAGAAATCTTGTATGCTTTCATCCTCCATCATCTTCAGGTTCTCAAACTTAGTGGTAAGTAACTGGAGTCTGGACATCTTGACCTTAGAGGTTCCTTCATGATTGGTTTTCAGAATTTCCCAAGCATCCTTTGCAACAGTACACTGCTTGATGAGTCTGAACATGTTCATATCAACACCATTGAATATTGCATTCAAAGCTTTAGAGTTCCCAAGAGATAGATCATCTTCAGCCTTTGTCCACTCTTCTTCTGGTTTCAGAATCTCAGTTTTGTTCCCATCTTTGTCTAAAACTACTGGATGATCCCAACCTTTTAGCACAGCTTTCCAAGTTCTGCTGTCAATGGATTTTAGAAAAGCACACATCCTGGATTTCTAGTACTCATAATTCGTGCCATCCAGCAATGGTGGTCTGTTAACATAACCTCCCTCCCTGTCCATGCTTGCCAGAAAACACTCCCTGGAGCTCACCCAATCACAGGCAGGGTGCCTGCTCTGATGCCAATTGAAATTCTGGCTGGAACTTGAACAATGCGCAAAACAGGGCACAAGGATTGCAAAACAGAGCACAATTAAACACAATCAGAAGCAGCAATAAAATAGTGCAGAAAGTAAAAAGGCACAAGTATTTGTTAACCCAGTTCGGTGCAAATGCCACCTACGTCTGAAGGATACCAATCCAGGAAGGAAATCCACTATAGGAATTAATCCTTAAGACTCAAGACACAGACCCCCTGTTCCCAGCCTAAGTAATTAATCTCCTCCTAGTTCTGATTTCTACCCAACACTTTGAGTATTAGAACACTACTAACTTCCTATCCAAGTAACAGCCTAGTTACTAAAACAACTTCTGAACTAAACCCAGTTCTGAACACAACTTCAATACATCAATGAATAACACTCGTACCTAAAGGCTTAGAGTGAATTACAACTCAAACACACCTAAACCAACTCAGTTGAGTGGTGTACAAATAAAACTCTAAGTTAAAAACACAAAGACTCAATTCTCTGATTTCTGTAATATCACTCGTAAGTCTTGAACATAGCAGCACCTCTCCTTTTTATAAGCTTCAGCAATTCTCTTAATTTTGAATTCAATCTTCTGCAAAGATATGATTCTGAAATAAGAATGACTCAATAAGGAAACAAACAATTCTTCAAAGTATCTTGTAATGATTGCTTCAGGAAATATGATAAGCATAAACACGAGCCAAATCTTCATAAAATCTTCATCAATTCAATCAGCATTCTAGAAACCTTCAGCCATGATAAAACCTTGATAAATCTCACAAAGATTCGCATAGAAATAACTCATAAAAACCCAGCTTCTGAAGAAGTCAACGCGGGTCAACGCATGAATAGTGCGTCTGATGCACTGTAGCGCGTCTAAAGGATTTCAGCGTCTGAAGCACTGTTCCTGCGTCTGAAGCACTGTTCCTGCGTCTGAAGGACAAAAGTGCTTCTGAACCACTTCAAAACCGATTTCTTGCAACTGAAGACTTCTCTAACACAAGGAGATGCTTTGCTTGAACACATTGCTTTTACCAAAACATGCAGCCAACTTCAAAATACTGAACACAGAGTATCATTACAACACGTCCACCCATTCTGCTTTTGGCTTCTCGCCTTTTCAAGTCATCTATGGCAAGACACCACCTCCCATTCCTTCCTACTTGCCTGGGCAATCTGTTGTGGAAGCTTGTGATTCACTGCTATCTGCGTCTACTGAAATTCTAGAGCGTTTGAGGAAGAACCTTACTAAAGCTCAAAATCATATGAAAGCTCTTGCAGACCGTAAATGTAACACCCCAACTTTTTATTTTAAATAATCCAATATAGCTTAATAGGTGTAGTGTGGTGAATATTATTATTAATGTTGTTTTATTTGAATGTGATGTGAATGTTGAGATGGTGGAATTATATTGGTGAATTAATTTATGATACGAGAATTTAAAATAGTAAAGAAAGAGAATTGAAAAACAAGTAGAAAAGAGTAGAAGGTGTAGAAAATAGGTTTTTAATAAGTGGGGGAGGGGAAAAACAAAAGAATAGTGAATAGATGAGGAAAGTTATATGAAGAGTGGCTGGCCAAAAATATAAATAAGGGTTTTGGGAAATTAGGAAAATCAGTTTTGGCTAAGCGTAGAAATTAGAGAAAAACGGCAGTCAGAGGGAGGAAACCTAGCTTCAGGAAATCAAGCCAAACCGGAGACTTGAGGAATCGAGGTAAGGGGGAGTCTCTATTCACCATAAGGGTAGTATGAATATTTGGGTAGTGAAGGGGTTGTGTGCTTTTTCTTTGATTTTATGATCGTTGATTCAAATATGTTGGTCTTATTGAACGCATGATTCCAAGAGATTTTTTTGATGCAATTCAAATTTTATCATGTTGTACCTTGTAATTGTGATTAGTGTTCGTACTGTTCATCGCGTCAATGCTCCTCTTATTTTATATACATGCTATATGCGACGGTCCTGTAGAATATTTGAATCATGTTTTAGCCTTGAGCCTTTAACAATCGTTTCTAATTTTGATAACAGTGGGCATTTGAATTACGCTACCATTAACGTGGCTATCTAATTATTTCTGCTGTTTGATTAATTCGTAGCATTTGTGCCGTTATGATTGAATTGCTTACATACCTATATGCTGGATAATTCATATGCTGGAATTTATATGATTGAATATATATATGCTGGACAATTTAACATGATTAACATGATTTATATATGCTGAATATATATGCTGAATATATATATGATTAACATATATATGCTGAATATATACATGATTTATATATGCTGAATATATATGCTGGACAATTTAATATATATACGCTGAATATATATATGATTAACATGATTTCAGTAGTGCTACTATGACATAGAAATGGAATATATATGTATGTATATGTCCTATTAGTTATGCTTACATGCTTATATGCGACAAAGAACTGTTACTATCAATTGAAGTCCAAATGATTGTTAACATGATTTTATAAACGTATCGAATTACGGTTCAATAGTTCATGAAAAAGCATATTCTACCTTGCTGATATTATCTGATTTAATTGTGACTGGTTCACCGTATTGAAAATTATTGGCGACATGTAGCTATTTTTTTGTATCATAGAGGTATTTAACTGTGTAAAAACAATGGGCAGTGAAGAAGTACCATTATATTAGTTAAAATAACGTATCCTAATTTTCAAGTAATACTTATAAATATATGTTTGTTGTGATGAAATCATTCCTACTATTTTTAAATGTGTTTGAGACGAATTTCATGCTCCTTATGGACGTGCCTTGAATACCATAGTTACTTCTTAAGATGAATTATTAGAAGATGTGTAATTGATATTTTATTTAACGATGGGTCAATAATAAAATATTTGACGGTGTCTATGTTTACTGATGATGAGGACGACGATGAGTGAGAATAATAATGATGTGAGTGATGATGTATATTCATGAAGACGATGTTTTATTATGATGATGATGTGAATGACGACGATATGTTTTGTCCCGGTGTCGTGCATATTAGGAAGAGTTTGCATCTATGGTTGTAAGTTGTTGTTGGCGTGTTAATATTTAAATACTTGATGAGTCTGTCCCCATGCATACATATAGGGTCGTGTCTAGGAAATTATGAAGATGCAATGACGATGAAAGTCCAGTAACATATCTCTGGCAAATTATGACGACGATAGGTGTGGTACCACATTCATGTAGGTCTTAGGAAAGTGTTCATATGCATATTAATTGATGATGCTTGTTCTTGGTGTTTAAAAAGGAGTAATAAACGTGAGCCGATGAGATGTAGAATCTATGAAGGATGAAATATTGTTGATGTTCTATGACGGTGGATGCGATAACTAATGTTCCTATTATTACACATGATTTCCTAATGTTATGTATGGTTGTATTTTCTCACCCCTTCCTTGTTGTTGTGTGGTTTTGGTGGCTGTACTCTTGGGGTACAGACACTCAGGTTGAGGAAGACTAGTTGCGGGACGATTCAGCAGGTGGTGGCGGAGGCATATTCTGTTTTCTCCCTTCTATTAGTAGTCGAATAAGTATGTAGTCGATACGAGCTCTGATATGTAACACTAGGGTCGGGTTGGCTATTCGATTTTACATTTTGATGTTTGAAGTATTTTTAAGTTTATGAATTAATTATGGATGTTGAGACTTGAGTTTTGTTATAATAAGAATGCTGAATTTTTCCGCTGCATTGTTTATGACTTTGTTTTACGAAATGATAATATATGAGGATGCGTAACACCTAATCTCATTTATTTATATTTTTGGTATTTATTAAATTAAAGTCGGGGTCTTAGGGTGTTACATAGTAGTAGCTCAATTGGTAGTGGGAATGCAAGGAACTTGTACTTAAGCCTCTGGTACGGAGTTCGATTCCCACGGAAGGCAAAAACTCCACATGGGGGGTGGAGAAGGTCGTGAGTACATCGCGGCGGGGCCAGCCCAGAGTGGGGTGTGGTGAGCCGCCGGATGTTACAGTAAACGCCGTGACATCTCTTTTTCGGTGAACTCTTGGGTCTATGTCAAGCTGCAGCCTTATCGTCAACCTTCCTTGTCCGGTGCCAAGTATCACAAGCTTGCAAAGCGCTACTATGGGCCTTATTTGATTGTGGAGCGTATTGGTCATGTTGCTTACAAGTTAGCGCTGCCCCCATATGCCAAAATCCACGATGTATTTCACGTCTCTCTTTTGAAGCCCCATGAGGGAACTCCTCCTTCAACTATTGACCATCTTCCACCACATTTTGTCGAGCATCATCCTCTCGTCACTCCCCTAGCTGTCCTTCAGTTTCAGGATCGCTTGATTGATGGTGCTATTGTCCGTTTTGCTTTGGTTCAGTGGCAAGGATTGGCTCCAGAAGACACTTCTTGGGAATATTGGTTAGAGTTGTGCGCTGTTTTTAACCTTGAGGACAAGGTTGATTTCAAAGAGGGTGGTAATGTTATGAGCAAAATCCAGAAGAATTCCACGTCAGGCCCAATTGCAGATGACAGGTCCAACATTGAAGACTTAGGCAAAAGAGTGGTGAATAAGCCAAAGAAATGGAATGACTTCATTCCTATTTAGTGACTCATAGTTTTAGATGATTCTAGAAGATTGGATTGGACAGCTAGCCCTATTTACACGTCATTAGTTTGTTATGAGAATTATGTTAGAATTGTTTACTTTATATAGCCTTGTATTCATGAACAAAAAGTTATCAATGAAATCAATCCTTTCCTTCTCTCTTGCGTTCTTAGGAGGGTACTCTCTGTCCTTATAATTCAGAGAGGTTTTATTATTAACAATTCAGAGAGGTTTTATTCATAGGAGTCATATCATTCCATTATATTGACAATTTCAAAAAAATTGTGGAGCAGTTCAAAAGGTGAAACAAAAGAGTGACACAATTGCAAAGGTGAAGGGCTTTTCAGCAGCATCAACAATTGTGATGTGCGGTTGACTTGCATGTAAAGTAGTCGTTGGTGTAGCTGTTCTACGCAATATAAAACTCACATGCCATCAATTCAAGCTTCATGTTATCAACTCTACACATAAAATCATGTTACAATAACCGAATCTTAAGTCACAATCTAACAATCTACATTAATTTAGTTACTCGACATAATCGTAGTCATAACGTTAACGAGTATGTATCGTAGAGTTCTTTTATCTTGTTAACGAAAGAGCATCGTCGAGTTGAACTTCGAGTAGAAGATAGAGAGTAACACAGCTCTTCATGAAGAACCTGAGTTTTTTTAAACATCAAGTTAGTGAGTTAATTATTTCGGTTAATATCTGGTTGGCACTTTTAATATTTTAGCTTTGAATATCCCTCATATCACTAAACCAAGCAACCACAAACTTTATAAACTTAAAAGCATTTAGAAAAAGGGTACCACCAAATCTTAAGCCGAACTTCTAGGCCAACATGCATGCATGTACCAAATTCTCTATAAATATTTTCTTCAATACATGTACCTCTCCATCAATCTATATATCATCTGCATCATTGGAAGCAATTGAAAATCACTAAATCAGAGAAAAGTAACAAAAGATATCATTAGAGAGTTCACCAAGATGGCTGGAGGAAAGTGGAGCATCTTGGTGGCCTTATTTATCTTACTTATCTCTATGGAAGCTGCCATTGCTCAAGGCCAAGGAAATGGTAATGGCAACAGTAATGGTAACAATGGCAACGGTAAGGGAAATGGTAATGGTAACGGTAACAATGGCAATGGTAAGGGAAATGATAAGAAAGAAGGCAAGGAGAAAGGAAAAGAAAAGGAGAAAGCTCCAAAAAAAAAGGCTCCAAAAGAGGAATCATCAAATTATCAACAGTTGCAAACTTTGCCATCAGGACAGGAGCGAGCGTTCTGCAAAGCAAACAATACCTGTCATTTCGAGACCCTTGTGTGTCCAGCAGAGTGCAAAACCAGGAAGCCAAAGAAGAACAAGAAGGATAAAGGTTGTTTCATTGACTGCAGCAGCAAATGTGAAGCCACTTGCAAGTGTAAGTTCATATTTATATTCGCCTATATTTATTGTATAATATTCAATTTGGATTCTCCGCGACGACTCATGCTCCAACTTTATATTTTGGATGCGACTTACCTGAGTCGTCCGATCTTAATCTGACGGCTTAATTAGATCACATGACTGCATCAAAAACATGACTTCCTTTCAAATCTTGTCTATGATAAAGTCAAAAGGAATTCTCTCATGCTATTCCATTTTATGCTTCTTATATATACATGCAATAACTTAATTAGAGAATGAGAGGAACACTACAACCCCAAATATAATTCATTTAGGCACACTCATATAACATAAAAAATGTACAATAGAAAACAATTTAATAATGTTTATTTTTTACATAATTAAATAAAATATATTGTTATGTGTTTGCCTAAATGGTTTTTATTTAAGATTGTGACCATATAAGTATTTCTCTGAGAATGATTGCAGGTAATAATTTAGACTTTAAATACTATATATTTACGGTGTAAATTCTTATTAATCAATGTCAACCTTATGTTTCTTATTCTTATCATCAATTCTATATGTTATGAACAGCTATACTTCATATGTAATTAGTAGTTATTTTTTTCTTAAACTATCCACAAACTAAATATTTAAGATATCCGCGCAACGCGCGGGCTTATATCTAGTTTAAATAAAATTAGTATGTCTATATAATCATCACTAACTCAACTGCATATACATATAGAGCAAGAAATGGGTACCGAATTCATGTTGAGTTTTATTTGTTTCTTTTGCAGTTAGAAGAGCAAACTGTGATGGTTACGGTTCATTGTGCTACGATCCTCGCTTTGTTGGTGGAGACGGTGTGATGTTCTACTTCCACGGAGCCAAAGGAGGAAACTTTGCCATAGTTTCTGATGACGAATTCCAAATCAACGCACACTTCATCGGTACTCGGCCTCAGGGAAGGACTCGCGACTACACATGGGTGCAAGCACTTTCTCTCATGTTCGACACACACACTCTAGTTATTGCAGCCAATAGAGTAACTCAATGGAATGACAATGATGACTCTCTTACAGTAAAATGGGACGGCGAATCAGTAACCATTCCAACCGATGACGACGCTGAATGGAAGACTAAAGGTGATGAAAGAGAAGTGATTGTGGAAAGAACAGATGATGCAAACAGTGTTAGAGTGACAGTTTCTGGTTTGCTTGAAATGGACATAAGGGTGAGACCTATTGGAGAAAAGGAAAACAAGGCTCACAATTACCAATTGCCATCAGATGATGCTTTTGCTCATTTGGAGACACAGTTCAAGTTTAAAAATCCTACAGATTCTATTGAAGGAGTTTTAGGTCAAACTTATAGGCCAAGTTATGTTAGTCCTGTCAAGAGAGGTGTTGCTATGCCAATGATGGGAGGGGAAGACAAGTACCAAACTCCATCTCTCTTTTCAACAACATGCAAACTCTGCAGGTTCCAGAGGCCTTCCACTAGCCAAGGACTAATTGCTCAATACTGATAATATCTTGAATCATGGAAAATAAGAGATTCTTTGTGGTTGAATTGTTGACATGTTTTATTTTGGTTTCTTTGTATTGTAATGTTTCCAGGTAAATAAGGGCCTAAAATGGTGCCCATGATTGTTATTTTCATCGAAATTTGATGTTGATTATTTTGATCATCTTTTCTATGATCTATTTTTATCCCACAAAAATGGAGGTTCATTCGTAGAGGTTCTCAATTTCTCGATGAAAAAAAAAAAAATTAAATATGTTTTTGATCTATGCGAATATACAATTTTTTCTCTTAGATCCAGTATATTGTAGCGTGCAAACCCTCACGGCCTTCCAAGCCCTCACGTTTTGATGAGGTATATATGTAAGTGTAGTTTTTAGTGCTAACCTGTTAGCTTGCTGCACAGTACAATCGCTGTTTCAGAGGATCCAAATCCATGAAGAACCTTTTTTATTTTTAGAAAGATTGCAATTATAATTAAATTAATTGGACTTCTTATAAGAAATAGGCCAGTTGTTCATTCCACATGTGTTAATTGAAAATAACTTTTTGTCCTGTAAGTTAGAAACCAAACTTTTGAGTGAAAATAGCATCATAACACATGTGCATTAGAGAGATAACTTTTTTTCATTCAAATATTTTATTGCAATCAACAATGCACTGTTTTGCATTGTCATTCCCATCTAGTTTACAACTATAATACCATTTTACTTGGGCTAATCAAGAATCATCTTGATCTATTAGCTGAGTCCTACCTAGGTAGTAGTAAGGCTAGAGAATCAACATGCCTATGTACAAGCAGCTTCAACAGCTAAGCTCTTTGTTACTCCTCTACATGGATTTCCAAATGTATTAATTGATACTCCAATATTACAACTGCTCGATCCAATGCAGGCCTGTTAATGATCATTGGATTCAGTATAGGTCAAAAGGAAATATAAACTTTATATACAGGGTCAATGTAAAATTTTTTGTACACTATCAATCAATCATAATCGTTGTATCATTAAAGTCACACATGTGATTGGTTGTGATTTGTTGACAGTGTAAAAACATTTAGAGTTGATACAGGTTTTGTGATCAAGAGAAAACTAACACAATTCAACCCCTCCTTCTTGTGTTTTTTCTCACCTTTAGAGTTGATACAGGTTTTGTGATCAAGAGAATTGAACGAAAAATTGAAATGAATGAGAAAAGAGATCGAGTAAGTTCTAGGGTAATGGATAACACATTTACTACACACCAAAAACCTTGGCCAACCACTCATTCATTGGGGGCGAAGCCCATAATTTGTATTCTAGATCAGAACACTTATTTATAACTAGCGAAAAGATGGACACTCACATGCTCGTCTTTCTATTCTTTTTATTACGATAACGCGTGTAAATTATGAACAGTATTTTATATGAAATTTTGATTTTGATTAAATTAATAAGTACAAATATTTGTGACTTTCAAATTGTAACAAACCCAAAAAACCATGTTTATCTTTTTCAATAACAACAGTAATTTATCAAACATAATATAAATCATTATCTTTTTTTAATACCACCAACAATATAACATTAATATAGGAAAATTTGTTTAAGGGTATAATTGAAATTATAAAAATTTCAACCCAAAATCTCTATTCCCTTCATATATATAATTGATAATAGTGTTCTTATTGTAGTGGTATATTTCCTATTTTAATAGGTTTTAATTTTTTTAATTAAAATTTAAAATAATATTATTAAAGGATAAAATAGTAAATAAAATAGTTTAAATGAAGGGTAAAATAGGTAATGAAAAAGTCAGCTCAAACTCATGTATTTTAAGTCTATTTTCTTTATATATAGTATAAATTATTACACCAAAACTATATGTTTATATATATATATATAACTTTTTTTAATGTAATTATAGTAATCAAACTATATATTGATCGCTATTATTAAAAAGGAAAAATCCATTGAACAACAGATGAATGGAAGATGCTTTCAAATTTTAATCCTTGCATGCCAACCAACTCAACTTATCAAATGAGTTTGAATGAAAGATGCTTTTAAGACGCATCAATAACTATGCTGTGCGGTTGACTTGCATGTAAAGTAGTCGTTGGTGGAGCTGTTCAGAACAATATAAAGCTCACATGCCATCAATTCAGGCTTCTTGTTATCAACTCTACACATAAAATCACGTTACTAAAGCTAAATTCATTGCTAATACTCTCACCGGCAAAGGTTACAATAAGCGAATCTTAGGTCACAATCTAACAATTTACAAATAAATTAGTTATTCAACATTATCGTAGTCATAACGTTAACGAGTATCGTAGAATTGAACCTCGAGATTAGAAAAAGTTCCATTTTATGGGTTTTATTTAAGCTTAATCACATGTTTCGTCCTTTTTATTTATTTTAGGTTTAATGTTGGTTCTTTATGTTTTGAAAGTTTTAAGTTGGTTTCTTATCTTTTAAAAAAAGTTGGTTCAAAATGTTATTGATATTGGAATAAGTTAATCTCTTCCGCCACGTAATATTGAATTTAATAAAACAAAATAAAAAAACTGTTTTAAAACTGATTTAGTAAATAAGTTAAATTGCAGCACGCGCATTCACAACCCAGAACTCTAAATGACTAAGTGACGGAAGATATTAATTTATTTTAATATGAGTAACGTTTTTGACAAACTTGAAATTTTTAAAATATAAAGGATCAAACATAAGAGACCAACTTGAAACCTAAAATAAACATAAGAGATCAAACATGCAATTAAGTCTTTTTTTGTGGGTCGGACACATGTTAAGAATTTCACAAATAGGAAGTATTTATTAAGAAAAATTAATTTTCAACATTTTAAGAAATAAATTGACACAATTTCTCATACATCATTTCTATTTGTCGATCCTTAACATGTGCTTTAGGGCATATGTTACCATTTTCCATTATTTATTTATCTGGGTTAAATATGTTTTTTCTCCTCTAAGTGTATGTTTGATTAAGCGTTGATAAAAATTGATTTTGAGTGAATTGATTGTGTAAAATTGATTGTGGTTAAAAGTGAGTTGAATGTAATATGATTTATCTTACCAATATATAAAGAGAATACATCCATTTGAGATGGATTTTCCTATCTAATTTTCCCTTTTATTTAAACTATTTTATCAATATTATTTAAATTATCAATTAAAAAAATTAGTTAAATCTCATTAAAATGAGAACAATTCACGACAATAGAAAGAACAATCTATAGTAATAGAACAATATGACCTTATATAAAAATAGTGTGTTTTGGTGTAACATTTTTTCTTCTAATTTTACCATTCACTTAATTATTTATGACGATTTTATTGTTTCTTGCCGATAAAAGCGGAAAGACGATCACGTTAATGTCGTCTTGACAATAGTGTTTGAATAACATTTATTTAAAAGTGAGTTGAACATTAAAATTTGAGATTATAGAATCAAAAGTGTCAATTTCTAGCTTCAAGTATATTTAATTTTGGAGGCAAAATGAATTCTACTCGAGAACAGCCAAACATGTTAGAATCAATTCTACATTGTATCAATTTTGGTCTATCTAGAAGTGAAACCAAACACACTATCCCATCATATGATAATTAGAAAGCATTCTTTTTTCTTTTTTTTTGAAACACTTTTTAGAAGTGAGAAAATACTTATACAAGCACACTCTTTATCCTTCATATGTGTGCGTCCCACAAACAAATTTAGTTGAAACAAGATTTACTTCTATTAAAGTTAAAGTTATTTAATAAATTTTAGAAGTGTTGCATTGGAGGGGTTAAATACTTATTAGATATTGATATTTACAAATTATAAATGGGTGATGCATATGAAATCCATTAAAAAGTTATTTTAAAAGTTCTCCATTATAGATTATCTTAAGAAGAACTTGAATAAACAGATCGTTAGTGAGTTGATTGATTAATTTGGTCAATATTCTATAGTTGGCACTTTTAACATTATTAAGCTTTGAATAGCCTTCATATATATCATCATATCAAGCAACCACACACTTTAGAAGCGTACTTAGAAAAAAGATACAAACAAATCTTAAGCCGAACTTCTAGCTCTAGGCCAACATGCATATTCCAAATTCTCTATATATATTTTCTTCAATACATATATGTATGTACCTATCCATCAATCTATAAATCCTCTGCATCATAGAAGTAATTGAAAATCACTAAATAAGCATAGGAAAGTAACAAAAGATATCATCAAGAGAGTTCACCAAGATGGCTGGAAGAAAGTGGAGCATCTTGGTGGCCTTATTTATCTTACTCATTTCTATGGAAGCTGCCATTGCTCAAGGTCAAGGAAATGGTAATGGTAACGGTAACGGTAACAATGGCAAAGGTAATGGTAACAACGGTAACAATGGCAACGGTAAGGGAAATGGTAATGGTAAGGGTAACAACGGCAACGGTAAGGGAAATGATAAGGAAGAAGGTAAGGACAAAGGAAAAGACAAAGACAAAAACAAAGACAAAGGAAAGGATAAAAAGGATGATGACTCCTCAAAATATGAAAGCTTGCCAGCTCTTCAATCGGGACAGGAGCGAGGGTTCTGCCAAGCACAAAATTCTTGTCATTTCAAGACGCTTGTGTGTCCTGAAGAGTGTAAACAAAGGAAGCCAAAGAAGAACAAGAAGGATAAAGGTTGTTTCATTGACTGCAACAAATGTGAAGCCACTTGCAAATGTAAGTTCACATCTGTCTATATTTGAATATATAGTATAATACTTTATCTGCACCGTTGAATTAAGATCAGACGATTCATGGTCCAACTTTATATTTTGGACCTGACTTATGTGAGCCATCTTATCTTATGATGATCCAAATCACGTGACTACATCAAATGCATGATTAATTGACTGTAGTCAATGTAGATCTTGTCTATGATAAGGTTCACATTGACTCCTCTCATGCAAGCTAGTCCATTTTACACCTTTTTTTTTATTTAAAAGGCTATTTTATACTTCTTATATATACATGCATTGATTTAATTAGAGAATGATTGCATGTAATATTCTTAGAATTTAAAACTACATATTGACAGTGTAAATTTTATTAAGTCTCACCTCACCATGTAGATGTTTGTTGAAGTATTTTTGAAAATAATATACCAAAGTGACATTATTGTGAAATCTGAATAGACGACTGTGTAAAAATGATTTAATAGAATTTCATAGTCTATAAACTCATGTTGAGTTTGTTTGATTCTTTTGCAGTCAGAAGACCAAACTGTGATGGCTACGGTTCATTGTGTTACGATCCTCGCTTTGTTGGTGGAGATGGTGTGATGTTCTACTTCCACGGAGCCAAAGGAGGAAACTTTGCCATAGTTTCTGATGACGAATTCCAAATCAACGCACACTTCATCGGTACACGACCTCAGGGAAGGACACGTGACTACACATGGGTTCAAGCACTCGCTGTCATGTTCGACTCACACACTCTAGTTATTTCAGCCAATAGAGTAACTCAATGGAATGACAAAGTTGACTCTCTTACATTAAAATGGGACGGCGAATTAGTAACTATTCCTTCTGATGGAGATGCCGAATGGAAGTCTAGTGGCAACCAAAGAGAAGTGATTGTGGAAAGAACAGATGATGCAAACAGTGTTAGAGTGACAGTTTCTGGTTTGCTTGAAATGGACATAAGGGTGAGACCTATTGGAGAAAAGGAAAACAAGGCTCACAATTACCAATTGCCATCAGATGATGCTTTTGCTCATTTGGAGACACAGTTCAAGTTTAAAAATCCTACAGATTCTATTGAAGGAGTTTTAGGTCAAACTTATAGGCCAAGTTATGTTAGTCCTGTCAAGAGAGGTGTTGCTATGCCAATGATGGGAGGGGAAGACAAGTACCAAACTCCATCTCTCTTTTCAACAACATGCAAACTCTGCAGGTTCCAGAGGCCTTCCACTAGCCAAGGACTAATTGCTCAATACTGATAATATCTTGAATCATGGAAAATAAGAGATTCTTTGTGGTTGAATTGTTGACATGTTTTATTTTGGTTTCTTTGTATTGTGATGTTTCCAGGTAAATAAGGGCCTAAAATGGTGCCCATGATTGTTATTTTCATCGAAATTTGATGTTGATTATTTTGATCATCTTTTCTATGATCTATTTTTATCCCACAAAAATGGAGGTTCATTCGTAGAGGTTCTCAATTTCTCGATGAAAAAAAAAAATTAAATATGTTTTTGATCTATGCGAATATACAATTTTTTCTCTTAGATCCAGTATATTGTAGCGTGCAAACCCTCACGGCCTTCCAAGCCCTCACGTTTTGATGAGGTATATATGTAAGTGTAGTTTTTAGTGCTAACCTGTTAGCTTGCTGCACAGTACAATCGCTGTTGCAGAGGATCCAAATCCATGAAGAACCTTTTTTATTTTTAGAAAGATTGCAATTATAATTAAATTAATTGGACTTCTTATAAGAAATAGGCCAGTTGTTCATTCCACATGTGTTAATTGAAAATAACTTTTTGTCCTGTAAGTTAGAAACCAATCTTTTGAGTGAAAATAGCATCATAACACATGTGCATTAGAGAGATAACTTTTTTTCATTCAAATATTTTATTGCAATCAACAATGCACTGTTTTGCATTGTCATTCCCATCTAGTTTACAACTATAATACCATTTTACTTGGGCTAATCAAGAATCATCTTGATCTATTAGCTGAGTCCTACCTAGGTAGTAGTAAGGCTAGAGAATCAACATGCCTATGTACAAGCAGCTTCAACAGCTAAGCTCTTTGTTACTCCTCTACATGGATTTCCAAATGTATTAATTGATACTCCAATATTGCAACTGCTCGATCCAATGCAGGCCTGTTAATGATCATTGGATTCAGTATAGGTCAAAAGGAAATATAAACTTTATATACAGGGTCAATGTAAAAATTTTTGTACACTATCAATCAATCATAATCGTTGTATCATTAAAGTCACACATATGATTGGTTGTGATTTGTTGACAGTGTAAAAACATTTACACTAGCCGTGTATAAAAATTAAAATCATAATAATACCTTTTGCACGATGGATAGAGCCCTATTGCTGCTGCAGCTTCCGTGGTTGTAGTTTCGACAAGTCCCGCGAGGCGTTCCAAAGCTTGCAAATTTAATGGAAGAGATCACCTGATTAGGATAAGGGCATTCCAGTGACAGTACAGGACCTACCTTTCTTCCTGATTCTGTATCCGAATTCCATGTGTCTACAGGTGGAGGGTGAGATTCAGTTACATGTGAACACACACTTTCTATCTGTTTTGTACCAAAAGATATTTTTGTAGGGTCGCCTCCGCTTTCCTCAAACAATACAAGAGTGTTGCTATCTGGCTTCAACCACGATCGCGGTACATGATATCTGCAGGATCAGTGACTCAATCAGTATCTAAAAGGTCTGCTTTATTCAACAATTACATATATACGATTAAAGCGCATTTGTTTTAAGGTATGATCATATCACTAATTAATTACTTTCAACTTCAAGTTCTTACATGTAGAATAGAATATCTAACACTTACAATGTCTGTGATGGTTTTCCACAATTCTTGAGGCATTTGGATGCAGAATATGTTCCTCTATAATTGCATGAGTCAGTACAGCCAGAATTTGAAGAGATGTATGTTGGCCAGTATCGCCCAATGCTCTGTCCGTTCACCCAAGCTTCACCTTTTCCCATCCCCGTGAAGTCGATTGCAACCGGGTTACTTCCGGAGGGAGCAACAAAGTTCGTCTAATACAACATGTACCAACATTAGTCAACTGAAGAAAAACTTGAGAATTTAAATAGAATGCTTTATTTTAATAAGATTACCTTGTACCAAGTCAAAGGTTGATTTGTAGGTAACGTTGATTGTGAATTCCACTGTCCAACATTCCCACTAGACAGACCTAAAAATTCACCTTGAAGGCCAACCTGCATTCACAAAAATACAGCCAATGTAATTAATTCACCAAAACTCAAAAGGAGAAACAAAAACAGGCCTTAAGTCAAGCCGAGACTAACCTGATATGTCCATTGCTGTGAGGAGAGATCGACGCTACTGCCATTTTTTAAACCTTTCAATATTACCGGACCAGTGATCCCCGCACCCACTGTGTCATAAAAAGCTCCATAGTTCTGTGGCGTGTAAAATTGACATTAACAAGATTATTCATATTAAAAACAACGATTTTGTTGTTGCAGATGCTTTAATTATGTATACTTTATAATAAGAAAATATGAACCTGTAATCCCACTGTTAAACTCAGGAGATCGATCGTGTTTTTTCCAGTTACAAGTGTAATAGGGATATCCACATTGACCTTCGCGTTTCCGCTGTTGCCGGCTTTACTCCCTGAAAAATTTCTCGGAAATAACATATCGAAATGTCATTACATAATTCATGAAATATTTCATTTAAATAAAGAAAGATATATCATCTTTTAATTTTTTTTCTTACCAGCAAGTTTCCCATTTATAAAAGCATGAAGGGCATGACCAAGGGATTCAATGTGAAGAACAGGTTGAGCACCGGCATTATCTTCATCAACAATGCTTCAAAACAAATTGAAAAAGATTAACATGGGCGCGGAGAAATTCCAGTTAAAAAAAAGCTATCTCAACCTTTCAAACTCATATACCTTAATGAGTACCATAAGTAGTCACTTCTATCAGCCGTCGTGTTTATTTGCTCGAGTAGTCCAGATTTTGTGAATGCATCAGGCCTTGAAATGCCGACAGGTTCACTAATCCAACTCCATCTTGAACTTGAACCGTCCAAAGAATCAACCTTTTCTTTTAAAGATTCAGTTGCGAAACTTGAAATCATAGATGCAGAATTAACCTGTCTACCGAAAAATAACTTTAGTTTATGTTCTACTTACTTCTTGAACAAGAAAATAGAAGAACAGATATTGACAAACCTTTGCAGTATTGAGTACAACACTCTTGCAGTCTGGTAAGATGCTTACAGACCAGCCAGGCAAGTGATATGAATTGCCATTAAAGGTTACCGTTGCATCAGACGTGCCGGTGTTGGCAAGGAAAGCAGAGCATACAGTTCCTGTCTTGTAAACTGCAGTCTGAGATTGAAAAGTAAATCATAAGAGATATAACAAAATTAATCATGACACTGAATAGCTTGAAACTTAAAATTGTGATCAAAACTTAAAAAGGCCTCTTATTACCTCAAGATTTGGACCAGGAGATGTAATTGTTGGATCAGTAGCTATCAATGCTTCCTCACAAAGCTTTATGGCCTTGTGCAAATCTTTAAGATGACCCCATTTGGGCTGTCTAATAATTCCTGCATCAAGCAGTAAAATATTTATATATTTAAATTTTAGTGGTTCATCACAAAACCTTATGGCCTTATACATAATATTGTTCATTGATTTTTATTTATGTTATAGTTTGAATATGGAAGCAAGGTTGACTAGTTTCTACATTTCTATACAATCAAAATAAATATGAAAGTTGAAAGATTGCATACCATACTCATCAATGGGTGCATCATAATCATAACTTGTAGAAATGAAAGGTCCACCGGTTGTTCGACCAAAGTTAGTCCCACCATGGTACTATTTTAGAGCAAGCAACGAAAAAAAGTTGTGGTATCAGTTGGTTTACTATCTTGCCTAGTAACTTTGAGCTTAAGCTATATGCAATGTTGTCAATCACGGATCACGGAAAATAACAGTTTGTTCAAATTCAGCTATGCGCCACAACAGCTGCTATTTTACAATACTTTGTAATAAATAGCATATCTCGGAACAACTTGTTCAAATTTCGCTATGCTATAGCGCCGCTATTTGACAACACTGACTACATGTGAGAGATTAATTACCATGTAGTAATTTTGAAAAGTTCCACCCCGCTGAAAAAAGCGCGCAACAGCAAATGCAAGATCTTCCACGGGTCTATAAGGCACAGCACCTCCAAATGCAAGAAACCTATGGGTTCAGAGAATTCAAAAGGTTGCAATAGGGGGAAAAAGAAGTTAAATCAGATAAAAAAATTTGGGTATGCTATTCAAATAACAAAGTGATTTATATAGAAAAAGTCTCTACTGACCATCCACTCCAATTCTCAGTCCACATTTTTGGTTTCTTGTCAGAGTTTGGTGTGAATTGATCACAATAAAAATTATTGCATGTGTTAATCTGCGAGCATTTAAGATAAGATATTATGAAAATTAACAATTAAGTAGGACAATTGTAGACATCAACATGGTAAGATAGCTCTATCAGGAAGATAGATAATCCATTAAAACAAAACTGTGTGATAAGCACAGAGCGAACTATTCTTTTTCCTTTTACTAAAAAGAGAA
The DNA here is from genome assembly GCA_018208015.1 of Medicago ruthenica. NCBI lineage: Eukaryota > Viridiplantae > Streptophyta > Magnoliopsida > Fabales > Fabaceae > Medicago > Medicago ruthenica. Next base: position 109,123 of record WNNG01000463.1, read on the forward strand.
AGATGATAATCCAGTAAAACATAAACTGCATAAAACTATGTGGATAGCTAAACCCTTATAAGGAGAAAACATACAATTGGATCAGGTGCATTTGCCTGCTGGCACATAATCCAGGGAACCCCTGTATCAAGAGATGTAGCCATTGATGCTGCCCAATTTATGTAGGTTTTTGCAGCAGGCCCATAGTGAGTATCAATGTTTCCATACTCATTTTCAATCTGGCATAAAAAAAATAAAAACATTCTCACATTAAATAACTATGCATCCACACATAGAAGTTATAATTTCACAAAAATAATGAAAAATTGGCATGTACTTATGATTTTAAGAGAATAAAACCTGAGATAAAATTATAGGTCCTCCTTGTGATGCATAGAGATTCTCCTGCTTCATCAAATCCACAATCTTAGCGGTAAACCGCTTCATTTCTGCCTTGAATGGTTCATTATCAGTTCGGAACTTAATTCCCGGAATAAAATGCAACCAAAGAGGGAAACCACTGTTTAGGCAAGGGAAGAAAAATTAAAGACTGGGACTGGATTAGATACTTTTATGAAACTTCCCTTAAAATGATACATTGAAAAGATCCAATTTTACCCATAATTCCATTCAGCACATGCGTATGGACCGATCCGGAGATGAACATATAGACCTGCTGCTGCTACTGCCTTCACAAATCCAACCAAATCTCCCCTGCCTTCAAAATTATACTGCCAAGCCAAAATACGTAATCCATCATTAATTCGATGTCTTCTGATAGAAATTGAAAACTTGTCTTCACAAATTCATGCTTTTAAGTTCTAAAATTACAATCTGATAAATATCTAAATGATTTTCTATCTATGAAGTACATACACATACATGGACACGCCTTCAATCTGAAGTGTCAGTGGTACATAGTTTTCCACACTTTTAAGTTTGAAAACTCACACAACTCAATGTAAAAGATAGTAAAGGGAAAACAGACGATCAATATGAAGGTGGAACAGAACAGAACCTGGCCTCGAACTGGTTCGTGCAGGTTCCAGAAAACATAAGTCTCAATCACATCAATTCCCCCATCTTTGGATTTCTGAATAAGGTCAGGCCACATCTACAATAGCAAATATACCATTGTTACAAGTTCAAACATCAAACACAAATTTAATAAGTACTGTATATCTATGAAGCACAAACACAAACACATACATCAAACACAACACTGACTCATAAACATTGTAATAATAATTAGAAAAAAATAAAATAAAAGTCATTAAATGTGATCCCTTATATTAGTGTAATATTGGTATATAACACCAACATACACAAGTTAACCTTAACACGAGACACATTTTCAATCTGAAGTGTTAGTTCTACGTGCTACACAGGTGTACATAAAAAAAACACAGAGAGAAAAGACAAGAAACCTGAGGAGTGCTGCGAGGGTAATGAATGGAACCAGACATAAGAACCCTGCGTTTTCCATCAATGACCAATGCTCTATGATCATAGGTAACATTGGAACATAAAGAAGCAGGAACATAAATGTTGGAGATTTCCAAAATAGGTGAGAAAAACTGAAAAACAGAAAATTACACATGGTAATCGATTACCATATTGATGTAATCGATTACATCAAGCAAAATTTGCAAACGGTAAACAGAGACTTTGGGTAATCGATTACCTGCATATGGTAATCGATTACCACGGGACTGGATGTGTTTTTCTGCACTTTTTCTCATAGTTTTGGGTTCCAAAAGTTGTAACTCTTCATGGGAATGACTTGTATACATTGGGAAGTTATCATTTACTGATAAATCATGAATCATTGCATTGATTCAAGCCAAAAGTTGTATGTATATGGTTGTAACTTTTGATTAAAAGTTGCATTCTCTCATATGAAGGGGCATATGATGCACTATAAATGCATGGCATTTGTGTATCAGAAGGAGCACGTTTTTGACATCAATTACAGTCAAATTCTCCCTCATTCTCATACTCTAAATCATCCATCAATTCTCTAATGCATGAGTGAATTGTTGGAAACATATTTCTGTCAAATATTGTTAGGAGATACGCTTGGTGTGATTGTGCAATACACATCAAGGAACTCATAGTATCCTGAAGGGGATTCGCTGGACATTCCTATTGCATCCAATATAAAGTTATTGGTGGGGGCGAATCGAACCTAAAGGTTAGTGTGGCAACCTCATACGCTTTGAGTTTTCGTGCATAACCATTAATCATTTCAGGTTTCAAGTGCAGCAGCCTCTTCCCAACAAATCAAGATTGTTAACAATCTTTAGGTTCGATTTTATGGCTGCTTCATTGAAAGAAATGACCTCTGACTTTGTTAAGTTGGAAAAGTTTGATGGAGGAAACTTCATCCGTTGGCAGAAGAAAATGAAGTTTCTTCTCACAACATTGAAGGTGGCTTACGTTCTGAACATGGCAAGGCCCGTGGAGAAAGATGATGAAACCATTGCTGAGACCAGAGAGAGACAGAAGTGGGACAACGATGACTACATCTGCTTGGGACATATCTTGAATGGTATGTCTGATTCTCTGTTCGATATCTACCAGAGCAGCCCATCGGCAAAGGATTTGTGGGACAAATTGGAAACCAGATACATGCGTGAAGACGCTACAAGTAAGAAATTCCTTGTCTCACAATTTAATAATTACAAAATGATAGATGGTAAGCCTGTTATGGAACAATTATATGATATTGAACGTATTCTTAACAACTACAAACAACATAACATGCATATGGATGAAACTATCATTGTGTCATCCATAATTGACAAACTCCCTCCTTCATGGAAAGATTTTAAACGATCCACGAAACATAAGAAGGAAGATATCTCTCTTGAGCAATTTGGAAATCACCTTCGTTTAGAAGAAGAATACCGAAAACAAGAAGGTATTAAAAATCAAATTACTCAAGAGAAGGTGCATGTTGTGGAAGAGGGAAAATCAAGTAAGACTTCCAAAAAGAGAAATCATGAAAATGATGAGTCTCAAAACCACAATGGTAATAACATTAAAAAGAAAAAGAAAGGTAAATGTTATTTTTGTGGGAAAGAAGGACACTTTAAGAATGAGTGCAGGTTCTTGAAAAAGAAGAACAAAGAAAAGAATTCAAGTGCAACAAATGATGATCTTGTTGCGGTCATTTCTGAAATCAACATGATTGAAGATGTTGATTCTTGGTGGAAAGACTCTGGTGCTACTCGTCATGTGTGCAAAAACAAGGAATTGTTTAAGACCATCAATGAAGATGGGAGTGTTTTGTACATGGGAAATGCTTCAACTATGCAAGTCCAAGGAAAAGGGACCATAGAGATTGAATTCACTTCTGGAAAGACACTTACTCTTAAAGATGTATTTTATGTTCCTGAAGTTAGGAAGAACTTGATTTCTGTACCATTACTTAATAAGAATGGGTTCAAATCTGTATTTGAGGGAGATAAATTTATCCTCTCAAAAGGGGGTATGTTTGTAGGAAAGGGATATTTGTGTGAGAATATGTTCAAATGTAATATTGCAAATATTAATAATAATGATATGATTTCTGCTTATATTGTTGAGTCTTGTGATTTATGGCATATGCGATTGGGACATGTTAATTTTAGAAAATTGGAGGATATGATGAAATCAAATCTAATTCCTAATCTTGATAAAAACTTTGATTCATGTACTACTTGCATGTTGACTAAAATTACAAGACAACCTTTTAAAAGTGTTAAAAGAAGTTCTAGGGTGCTAGATTTAATTCATTCAGATGTATGTGATTTACATGGTTGGCCCACCATTGGTGGTAAAAAGTACTTTGTTACTTTCATTGATGATTGCACTCGATTTTGTTATGTTTATTTAATGCATTCAAAAGATGAAGTCTTAGATAAATTCAAAATGTTTAAAGCACAAGTAGAACTTCAACATGAAACTTTCATTAAATGCTTTAGAAGCGATAGGGGAGGAGAATTCTATCATCCGAGTTATTTTGAATCCACCGGTATTGTGCATCAAGTTACTGCACCATACACCCCACAACAAAATGGAATAGCAGAAAGGAAGAATAGGACTTTGGTAGAAATGGTTAATGCCATGTTGTCCTATTCTGGATTATCTAAAGGATATTGGGGTGAAGCAATGCTTACAGCATGTTATATCCTCAATAGGGTTCCAAACAAAAGGAACAAAATAACCCCATATGAACTTTGGAAACAAAGGAAGCCAAATCTTAATTATTTAAAAGTTTGGAGTTGTAGAGCAATTGTGAAAGTGCCTGAACCAAAAAGAAAGAAGTTGGGTGAAAGAGGAATTGAATGTGTATTCTTAGGCTATGCAGAAAATAGCAAAGCATACAGATTCTTGGTTATTGAATCGAATGACTCATATTCTGTCAATACAGTAATTGAGTCAAGAGATGCAATTTTTCAAGAAGATAGATTTAAATCATTCTCTTATCCCAAGGACATTGTTCATTCTAATGTACCAAATTTAGAAAACAATGAATCAAATGTAGATACATTGGATGGTTCAGAACTTAGAAGGAGTAAGAAGATCCGAAAAGAAAAAGATTTTGGACCTGACTTCTTCATGTTTCTTATAGAAGGAACTGGTACATCCATAAATAGTTATGGACCAATTTGCTTTAACCTTGAGAGTGATCCAGTGACATATGAAGAGGCTATAAAATCTCAAGATTCAGCCTTTTGGAAAGAAGCTATCCAGGAAGAAATGGATTCAATTATGGGTAATAAAACTTGGAAAGTAGTAGATCTCCCACCCGGATCCAAACCAATAGGTTGTAAATGGATCTTTAAAAGGAAAATGAAAGTTGATGGTACCATTGATAAATTCAAGGCTAGACTAGTTGCCAAAGGGTTTACACAAAAAGAAGGAATTGATTATTTTGATACATATGCACCTGTTGCAAGAATTGCATCAATTAGAGTGCTAATTGCACTAGCATCCATCCATAAGTTTGTTATCCATCAAATGGATGTTAAAACTGCTTTCCTAAATGGAGAGTTGGATGAAGAGGTATATATGAAACAACCAGAAGGGTTTGTGATCAAAGGTCAAGAAGATAAAGTGTGTAAATTAACTAAGTCTTTATATGGGTTGAAACAAGCACCCAAACAATGGCACCAAAAATTTGATCAAGTTGTGTTAGCCAATGGATACATTATAAATGAATCTGACAAGTGTATTTACAGTAAATTCCACAATGGAAAAGGTGTCATGATTTGTTTATATGTAGATGATATGTTAATTTTTGGCACAAGTTTAGATGAGGTAGAAAAGACTAAAGCTTTCTTATCCAAAAATTTTGATATGAAAGATTTAGGCGAAGCAGATGTGATTTTAGGAATTAAAATCATAAGAGATGGTAACCACATTGGTTTATCCCAATCTCATTATATAGAAAAGGTGCTTCAGAAATTCAATCATTTAGATTGTAATCCGGTCTCTACCCCATTTGACCAAACTGTTAGTTTGCAACCAAACAAAGGTTGTCCGGTGGCACAACTTGAATATGCAAAAGTAATCGGATGCTTGATGTATGCCATGACCTGTACAAGACCTGATATAGCATATGCTGTTGGAAGGTTAAGTCGGTATACTAGCAATCCAAGTAAAGAACATTGGCATGCTGTGAAACGAGTATTAAAATACTTGAAAGGAACAATGAATTATTGTTTAACGTATAGTGGAGACCCTTCAGTTTTGGAAGGATACACAGATGCTAGTTGGGTAACTTATGTTGAGGATCATGCTTCCACAAGTGGATGGATCTTCAACCTTGGTGGAGGTGCAGTTTCTTGGGGTTCAAAGAAACAGACATGCATTGCCGACTCCACCATGGCTGCAGAATTTATTGCATTGGCTGCAGGAAGTAAAGAGGCAGAATGGCTAAGGAATTTGTTGTATGAGATACCAGTCTGGCAAAAGCCAATGGCACCAGTATCCATACATTGTGATAGTCAATCCACACTATCAAAGGCCTATAGTCAAGTATACAATGGGAAATCAAGGCATATTGGTTTAAGACATAGCTATGTAAGAGACTTGATTTCTAATGGAGTAATATCCATCATGTTCGTAAGAACAGAAAAGAATCTTGCAGATCCTTTGACGAAAGGTTTGACAAGAGACATGGTGTTGAAGACATCATTGGGGATGGGACTCAAGCCCATATCTAATTGATTACCAATAATGGAAACTCAACCCACACTTGAGTAACATCAAGTCTTGGGTTCAATGGTGAAAGTACATTATTAGAGTAATTGAAGTACTTGTTAATAGATACATCCCAAGGTTAAAAGTACTTGGACCATAAGATTAAAAAAATGGTAGGTTGAGATTTTTCTCTTAATGGACATATAGCATACATTTGTTGAAATGCATACTTATGGGGCATTTCCGATATAGTCTACCTATGTGAGAATGAAGTTTGGCCGCTTCACGGAGTTCAAGGGCTTGACTCTTAAGTTTTCATGAAAAGGGATATATGACACAAGGCCTTATTAATGTGTCATCTTACAGTTCTCTTTATTAATGATATTGAGATTCTATGTGTAAATTATGTACACTTGTTCTAATGAATAGTTGGTTCAAAGCTTGCCTACCATACTATTTGGGAATGAGCGAAAACTTAATTTACAAAGTAATGGTTCAAATCGTGAGATACCATTATCTGAAACCATGGAATTTCCAGTTTTATGGGATTTAGTATTTTGAAAATGGTGGGGGATTGTTGGAGATTTCCAAAATAGGTGAGAAAAACTGAAAAACAGAAAATTACACATGGTAATCGATTACCATATTGATGTAATCGATTACATCAAGCAAAATTTGCAAACGGTAAACAGAGACTTTGGGTAATCGATTACCTGCATATGGTAATCGATTACCACGGGACTGGATGTGTTTTTCTGCACTTTTTCTCATAGTTTTGGGTTCCAAAAGTTGTAACTCTTCATGGGAATGACTTGTATACATTGGGAAGTTATCATTTACTGATAAATCATGAATCATTGCATTGATTCAAGCCAAAAGTTGTATGTATATGGTTGTAACTTTTGATTAAAAGTTGCATTCTCTCATATGAAGGGGCATATGATGCACTATAAATGCATGGCATTTGTGTATCAGAAGGAGCACGTTTTTGACATCAATTACAGTCAAATTCTCCCTCATTCTCATACTCTAAATCATCCATCAATTCTCTAATGCATGAGTGAATTGTTGGAAACATATTTCTGTCAAATATTGTTAGGAGATACGCTTGGTGTGATTGTGCAATACACATCAAGGAACTCATAGTATCCTGAAGGGGATTCGCTGGACATTCCTATTGCATCCAATATAAAGTTATTGGTGGGGGCGAATCGAACCTAAAGGTTAGTGTGGCAACCTCATACGCTTTGAGTTTTCGTGCATAACCATTAATCATTTCAGGTTTCAAGTGCAGCAGCCTCTTCCCAACAAATCAAGATAATTAACAATAAACACCAAGAAACCAAAGCAAAACAAACACAATTTGTGTCCCTCTCATTATCATTTTAAGGTTTAGGAACAAACTAAACCAATACAATGAAGAATGATTCCTCCTTTGTTCTTGGTACTTGTATTTAAAGGCCAAGTTATGTTTTTATGACACACTTATCTTGAAGTAAATGCAATAACAATGACTTTGGTTTTGGAATACAGTTCACAAGAAAAAAACAAAAATCTTAAATGGTTGCTTTCATAATACAAAAATAAAATAAAGATGAAAAATGTGGTTGCTTTCTTAGTACAAAAAAAAAATCTTCCATGAGAATGCCTAAGTAGTTGGATTTATTCTCATAAGTTTGTGGTGTCTTTTTTTATCATCACATGCGTGTAAGTGTTGGAGGTTGTTGCTTAACCGCTTTGTGAAAAGATAGCAATTGAATTAGAAGGTATTGTAGCTTCAAATTGGTATAAACTTGGAGAATGGGAAGAGAATCAAATCAAATCTAATGGGAGAAGAGTACAAATGTGAATTAAATAGGAGAATAATTTTCTTTTTTAGGTTAATCAAATTAAGTAATTAACTAGTACTAGTATATGTTAAAATAGGCATATACTAGACATTAGACAATATATGTGATAAGGGTATATGTTTATCTTTTAAAAAGTTTAGCGATGAAAATCACACCCATAGAGAAGTGGAGAATAATAGCCAATGTGTTTAAATCCGAGACACCCCATAATATAAATTTTTAGCCACTAAACTATTTTTTTTTTTTGGAGAATAACATATTAAAACTCACGTCTAAACACATTAAATGTCTATGCACAACCAATAAGTTGTACTTATTGGACAATACATGTTTGCATCTATATTTTTTTTTGTTATATTATACAATTTACATGGATTTCATAAATACACAATAAATGAGTTCTTATTTAACATCAAAATTTTGGAATTGAATTTCATTGTAGTCAAAAGTCGGTGCAATCATGCAGTCGACGAATTTGAGACCGTTTGATCAAGATCAAACGGTGTAAAGTTTGAATTCAATTTATATTTCAAAAAATCAAACAATATTTTGAGAGCTTAATCGTCCAATCTTGATTGAAAAGTTGTGATACACTGACTCAATACAATCTTGATTGCACCTAATCCAAATTCCAAAATTTTTATGTGAAAGTATCATTTTCCTATATATATATTCTACATATAGAAGGGCACGCCACGTCCAATTATAGTATTTAAAACTTATAAGCATATCTAAGAAAAAAATAAAAAAGATTGTCAGTGTCATCGTCGTCTTCCTCAGTTCTGGTGCTGTCTTCTTCCTAGGATTCTTGCCTACCCGGTCACTGATTTTGTCTCATATTACTATCTATGTATTGGCTTATACTCCCTCCATAACAAAATATAAACAAAATTCAACCATTTCAGTTGTAACTAATTATAAGCAAAATTGACTTTTTTTGTCATATTTAAGGATAATATACCTGAAATACCCTTACTTTAATTTTTTAAATGCACACACATTTAACAACAACACCTTGAAAATATACTACTGTACACCACAATTAATGAGGGCAAAATAAGTTATTTAACTTAAATTAAATAACACAAACCACATTCCTTAAAAAATGTGAATTGGTCAAATTTGCTTATAAAAAGTTATGGAGGGAGTATTAATTTAGTTATTGGGTTTAATAAATGAAGATTGTTAGGGTAGTTAGCAAGTAGTAAGTACTACCCCATTTTTATAAATTATGATATTCCATTCCCATCTCTAATTTAGTTTTTTCTATAACAATCTTAATTTAGTTTTTGAGGATAGCAAAATATAACAAGTTGATTCTTTCGGTTTATCATATCTTGTCTAGTAAATTTTTATCTTGAAGTGGAAATTGGGAATAGATAAAATAAAATGATGTTCTCATTTATCTTATAAAATATAATTTAAAAACTAAAATTGAAATCTGGTAAAAAATATAAAATAATTAACTTAAATTAATATAAATATTAATAATTAATTTTGGAAAACCGATTATAATTTTTTAATATTCTTTTTCCTTATAGATAAAAAATTACTATTATTTTTCAAAAAATTATTTATAATTTCTTTATTCAAACAATCGTTTATAGTTTTTATCACAAGAGTAATTTTGTATTTTATATAAAAAGATCAATAGAAATAAAATATTTAAAATAAAATATTAAATTTTATATATAATTTCTATCATTAATTTTTTCATATATTGAATTTGAAATAAATTACAAAGAAATGAAAGGCAAGCGACAACATGTTCTGCCGCTAACCTTTTTGGACGGCAAAATGAATCCTACTAAACACAACATTCATAAAAAAAAAAATCATAGACTTAAGACACATAACATTGTTATACATAATCTTTTGGACTCTTTTTCAAAGGTCAACACAATCAAGTGGAATACGGTCTTTTGAAGTCTTTATCCAAAGTGTTCTCTTACAAGACTTAAATTATGTGTAAGAGAAAAATAAGTAGAAAGAATTTAATTATGTGTATTTTTATTATAATTAATAAATAATTTATACTTTTATATATGTACCTTACAATATACTTCCTCCATCTCTAATTAATGTATCCTGACATAGGAAAAGCTATAGTTATTGATTCCTTAAAAAAAAGAAAAATATTTTTCTTGATCTCGTGTCAACCATGGTAATGAATGAATCACATTGATGAAACCGAAATTGGCGAGTACGGGTCAAGTGGAATACGGTCAAGCCATTAATATTTGAAAGTGGTTGTCAAAATTCAAAATATTACTGGAACATTATTGGCTTAACTGACCAACCGGTTTTTTAACTTAATTCTTTTTTTTAAATTGGTCTTGTAATTGTTAGAATTTTCGATTTGGTCATTTATCTGTGTTTTCTTTGAACAATTTGGTTATATTTTGTTAATTTTAACCCTCTCAAAATAAAAATCGTTGGATAAAGGAAGTTTATCTGATTTAACAATGTATCACCAACACCTAATTTATTTTACTTTTCTTCATCTTCTTCCTTCACGTTCATCTCCTTACAATCTTTATTAACCTTCATCATCTTTATTAAAAAACCCAAATTTTTTTCTTTCAAAAATTTATAATTTCAACTTCAACAAAAACCACATAATCTAACCCTTAAATCTAAAATTAACACCACCACCATCTTCTAACCCACAATCAAAATTAACACCCATGTATTAAATCCATCATCTTCAACCACAAACTCAATTCAAAACTAACACCACTTTTTACCTCCAACCTTCATCAATGTCTCCCATCCTCCGCCGCTACTCCACCATCCTCTCCCCAAACTCCACCACTCCTCGTTCCATTTCTCTCCCATTTTCTTCCCCAATTTTTTTTTCTTGTTAATAATTTTTACAGTATATGATTTGATTCTGTTTTGATTATTATTGATGCTTAACAACATTGAAGCTATAAGATCGTTGAAATTTTGGTGCTGATTTTGTTGAATTGTTGAGAAATTAGTGATGGCATGGTTTAGAGCTGGTGCTACTACAACAAAACATGCTATCAAATGAACCCTTTGACAAAACAGATCTTCATCATATCTTATATCCAGGTCGAGAGTGTTACCTTCATCACAGGGCAGAAAATTTCATACAACTGCTTTTAAGCAGCAAACTGCACCGGGTAGTACTTTAGATGGGACAAGTATTGTGTATTTGAAGGTTGAAGGTGAAAAAAAATGGGTGTTAGTTTTGAATAGAGTTTTGGTTGAAGATGAACTGGATTTGATAAATGAGTATTAATTTTGATTGCGAGTTAGATGATGGTGGTAGTGTTAATTTTAGATTTAAGGGTTTGATTATTTGGTTTTTGTTGAAGTTAAAATGATGAATTTTTGAAAGAAAAAAAATGGGTTTTTTTAATGAAGATGATGAAGGTTGTATGAAGATGTAGATGAGGGAAGAAGATGAAGAAAAATAAAATAAATTAGGTGTTGATGATACACTATTATATCTGATAACACTATTATATCTGATAGACCTCCTTTATCCAATGATATTTTTTAGAGGGTTAAAATTAACGAAATAGAACCAAATTGATCGGAAAAAAAAGCATAGATAAATGACCAAATTGAAAATTTTAATAGTTATAGGACCAATTTGAAAAAAAGAACTAAGTTAAGGAACCAAATATTCAATTAAGCCAAGATTATTTGGAGTGAGTGGAACACTGTATTGGTCTTTGTAATTTATTCAAATATTCAAGGGTTAAATATGTTTTTGGTCTCCGTAAATATATCAGTTTTTTTTAGTCCCTCTAAAAATTTTCTTTAACTTTTAGTCCCTATAAAATTTTCAATCATTACTTTTGGTCCCTATTTTAAAGTCAATTTTTGTATTTTTATAATGAAATTGTGCAGAAATAGGTAGAATATTGTAAAAATCACTCCAAAAAAAAATTAGAATTTTTTAACTAAACATAAATTAAATAAGAAATTTTAAACTCCAAAAATATAAAAATTCATATTTAATTCATGTTGTTAAAAAATTCTATTTTTTTGGGAGAGATTCTTTTTTTTTGAAAGAAAAGAAAACTTATTTCATTTCATTAAGAATTAAAGTAGTAATACATGCTGGAATCTCATCAAAGACACGGAAGCTATAACTATGTGTGGCTGCCTTAGCTAATTCGTGGGCAACCGCATTTGCTTGTCTCCTAATAAACTCAACATGAGAGTTTGTTAAGTAAGAATTACAAAAGTGAATACTATTATCCATAAGAGAGCCAAATTCGGTGATATCTCCACGACCACTATTAAAATAGTCAGCTACTTTTTTCGAATCAACCTCAAAATCAACATGTGTGAGCTGAAGTTCGTGAATCCACCGAATTGCATGGTAAAGTCCCAACGCTTCTCCAAAATCAACGGAGCACAGAGTAAACCACATGGTTTTTGAGCGGATATGATTCCCTTCTGAGTCACGAATGCACATGCCTATTCCTATCTTGTTTACAGAGTTAGAAAAGGCGGCATCAACATTACATTTAAACCTACCACTCCTCGGTTTAATCCATCTGGTATCCCTTTCCCTGTTCTCCACATTCTGGGCAGTGAGCTGGTTAAAGCATGTAGATGCAGTTGTGTGAACATTGCTTGATATGTCTTGCTTGCGATTAGAAGTCCTCCAACCTTCCAGTAGATGCTTAGCTCTTTCGAGAATGGTGACAGTCGAGTCTGACAGTTGTTGCCATAGTTTGAGATTTCTGGCTTTCCAGATGCTCCACAAAATGGTGACAATGAATTCAACTTGGGCAGATGATACCCGTTGCAAGAGATTAAATATGATATCTGGCGCATTATCAAAGAGATTCAGAAGCGGCGAAATAAGATGCCAAACATTAGCTGCACTCCAGACATCTATGGCTGTCTTGCAATGGAAGAATATATGGTAACTATTGTAACATCCGGCGGCTCACCATGCCCCACACTAGGCTGGCCCCGCCGCGATGTACTCACGACCTTCTCCACCCCCATGTGGAGTTTTTGCCTTCCGTGGGAATCGAACTCCGTACCTGAGGCTTAAGTACAAGTTCCTTGCATTCCCACTACCAATTGAGCTACTAGCTCAATTGGTAGTGGGAATTGGTAGTGGGAATGCAAGGAACTTGTACTTAAGCCTCAGGTACGGAGTTCGATTCCCACGGAAGGCAAAAACTCCACATGGGGGTGGAGAAGGTCGTGAGTACATCGCGGCGGGGCCAGCCTAGTGTGGGGTGTGGTGAGCCGCCGGATGTTACAACTATCCTCATGGGGATTGTTACATATGACACAAACTATTGGACAATTGACACCTCTATTCTTAAGCTTGACTCTCGTGGGAAAGCAGTCTCTACAAATTCTCCAGACTAAGTTCCTAACCTTTGGAGGTACTTTCAGCTTCCAAATGCCACTCCAGTGCCCGGGTTTCCTTAAGTGCTCATTATTAATAACCTCCTCAATGCAGATGCGGTACGCACCTCTGACGGAGTAGCAACCATTCTTTTCAGCCTTCCAAACCAATCGATCTAATTCAACCTGATGATACAAGAGAGTATTTAAGATGCTTTGAGCTTGTTCTATGGGAAACAGGTTTTAAACTAACTGGTCCTTCCAAGCCTTAGTGTTGTGGTGAATCAAATCTCCAACTGAATATGGTCTAAGTTCCAGCATCTCGGGTCCCACAGGGGGGACACTTGTACATGTCCCTATCCAGGGCTCGCCAACAATAGGGATGCTATATCCTGTACCAATTTTCCAACGGGCACCTTGCCGAACAACCACTTTGGCACTGAAAATGCTACTCCATACAAAGCTTGGGTTATGACCCAATTTTGAGTCCAAATAGCTGCTATGCGGGTAGTACCTGGCTTTGAATATTTTTGAAACTAAGCTGTCACCTTCAGTTTGGAGTTTCCATCCCTGTTTTCCAAGCATCGCTACATTAAAGGATGTCAGGTCTTTGAAACCCATTCCTCCATGATTTTTGTGGACAGTTAGCTTTTCCCAAGATAACCAATGAAGTCTTATGTCGCTTGCTCCCCCATGACCCCACCAGAAGGCATTCATCATTTTTTCAATTTCATTCATAAGAGTGTTTGGTAATCGAAAAATGCTCATAATATAGGACATAATAGCTTGTAGAACAGCCTTAATCATTACCTCTCTGCCTGCTTTCGACAGACATTTGCTACTCCAACTACTAATCTTCTGCTACACTCTGTCCTTGATAAAGCTAAAGGTCGCTTTTTTACTCCGACCTACCATTGATGGTAACCCAAGATATTTTCCGATTCCTAGCACCGCACAGACTCCTGTTAAAGCACATAAGTAAGTATAAATTTTATATCGTTCCACAGGGATTATTGCGATATCATAAACCGTTCAACATCGATTATCGTCTTAAGTTAGGGTTTAATCTTTTTCATTACTAACACTACTCGACATTAAAAGCATTATAAATAAAACGTAGAGTAATAGGACATAAAAGGTGTTAGGATTAAAGTTCATCAATCAAACGTCGATTGTATTCAATTGATCATAAATATGGATTCTAGCTTTTCCTTATAGACGACATTATCACGTATTACTCGACAACGTCATTCGTGTCCAAATGACGTCGTGAGATCGATCGTATCGTTTAATCGACGATTTCTCAATCTATTAAACGATTCGAAAGCTTTACGATCCAATACTTAATGTAATTATCAAAACCAAATTCCATTTCTAGAATTTCTTATTTTGATAGAATCTTATTCTAAACCTAGATTCAAAAGTATTTTTCAACATCATTTAAATCAAATATAAGAATGGAAAACAAGAACAATTTCAATGGTATATAAAAATGCTAGAATCATATATTTAAAATATCAAAGGTTTACAACTAAGAGTGATTGATTACCTATTAATCCCAACAAAGGAGATTAGTTGATCATTCTCATGACAACTATGCAAAAGTAGAAAGGAAGATGGAGAATATTCCAAGGCTTGATTTCTCAAAGCTTCTTAGTGTAATCTTCACTTGAATTCCTTTTGCTCTATGAAGTTTGCCTCCTTTTATGCCTATTCTCTCTCTAGAAATTAAAGATTTCAAGCTCTGGAAATTATAAAAATTGGTATTCAACTGATTATATGAAAATATGAACTAAAAAAGCTTTTATATTTCTGAGATTTTGCACGCTCGCTACAAGCGACCAGCCTGTCGCTGTAGCGAGGAAGTCTTCTTGGCCAATGGGAGAGCTCCACGTCATCACATAGCATTAAACCGCCCTTTGGTCGCTATAGCGACGAGATCTGTCGCTACTAGCGATGGAACCTTCAAATTCCCTGCCTAGGCTCGCTTCTAGCGTCCAGTCCATCGCTTGAAGCGATGAACATTCAATTTTCCCTGCCTAGGCTCGCTTCTAGCGAGGCTTCTGGCGCTTGTAGCGATGAAGTCCTGAAATTCCCTGCCTATCCTCGCTTGTAGCGATGAGACCTGCTCTTGTAGCGATGACTTTAACAAAACTTCATTTTCTTTGCTCCAATCAGGTCCAAGCATGAAATTCCTGCATAATAACATGGGGTAAGACTTAGGATCACAAATATTGCATTTTAACCACAAATATGAGCTTATCCTAAGATAACTTGTAAAACAAGTAACATAAGTGCCTTAAAATATATCAAAAGATAACCACTTTTAGGCACTTATCAAACTCTCCCCAA
The DNA here is from genome assembly GCA_018208015.1 of Medicago ruthenica. NCBI lineage: Eukaryota > Viridiplantae > Streptophyta > Magnoliopsida > Fabales > Fabaceae > Medicago > Medicago ruthenica. The sequence goes on from WNNG01000463.1 coordinate 124,851, forward strand.
CTTAGCATTTTGGTTTGTCCTCAAACCAAAGAATCAAAAGGAAATTTTCACAGCTTTAAACCAAAGTATTGAGCAATTAGCAAAAGAATCAAAAGTTTGAAGAAACAAGTATCAGATGAGTGATTCAAACGTGACTGCGCAAGCTAAAGTTAAGTTTCTCATTAAACGAGATACATACTATGAATGTGAACTAGTTCTAAACACAAAGCATCAACTCACACAATCCTTAACAAACAACATGTTTAAATTTGAACCAAACCTAACACACTTCTATATTAAGTATATGAACACATTGAAATCTATTGTGAGGGTATGAACACTCATCCAGCAAACATGATAACATTCCAATCAAATTATGTGTCCATCTAATTATCATTTCTAAAAGCATAAAAGGCATTGATCATAAGGTCTTTAAGGGTTGTAATTGGGCTAGGTTACAAAAGAATTGTCATATGTGGGATATTGAATTCAAATGGCCAAGCAAGAGGAACATTCAATCTAATTACAAACTTCCTCCTTATTCAATACAACTCTTGGTGAACTACAAATTTTTCTTTTCTTTGATTGATCTTGACAACTTTTCTTTGATTTATTGCAAACTCTTTCTATTTTTCTCTTTTCTTTTTCTTGGTTTGCTTTTCTTTCTTTTTTCTTTTCTTTTTCTTTTTCTTTCTCTTTTTCTTGTTGTCAAGATCAATTATCATCATTCACCACTACTTGACATTAACACAACCTCCCTTCTCTCCCCAACTTGGTTCAATGATACCCTAATCGAATGTTCCTTTATCACTTTGGCAAAGGTCAATAATCACGAAGGATAAGGGTTCAAAAGAAAGTAATTATCAGAATTCAATAATGAGTTAACTATGAACTGGATTTTTTTACAAACTCCGGCAATTTCAATAAGCAATTGAGCTTATGAAATTTGACAGTTCATAGCTAACAATTCTGATTCAATAGGCTCAGAGGGGTTAACAGATTCTCACTTCTCACAGGGTAGGCTATATGGTCAAGTGTTTCACTCATATTCAAAAAAAATGCCTTGATCATTTCAATGCTTTTATACAATTTAAAACAACAATAGATTTAACATAAACTAATCGAGTTAAACATGAAATGCTGGTCTCCTGCATATATACAATGGTTGAGGATTCCTCACATTTCGGCTAGTTCTAATTGGTTCAAAACTAAACATGTGCTTGCGTAAAACTGAACAAATTAAATTTGTGTGTAAAGAACTTATTCACATTCAAGAATATACCTAGAAAAACAAGAAAACGAGTACCTTAGCTGCGCGCTTTTATCACTCATTCTATCATTACCACTCAACTGATTCTAAGCTCAATGCTTTGCTTTCAAACAAGCACTTAGCTTTTGAATCTTTGTCATCTTTCTTTCCAAATTGTTGGGATAATTTCAAAAATAAATAACAAAATTTTTTAAATTAAGCAAAATTAAGCAAAATATACTAAACATAAGCAAAGTACATAAACATACTAAACTAAACATAATAACCAAAATAAATTATCCATGGTACATAAACATAAACATAAACAAAGTACATAGCATGAACAAAGTTAAAAAGTACAAAGCATAATAAACTTGTTCAGGAATAAATAAAACGAACGAAAGGTAGAACAAAAATTTTCTGCAGCTTGCAAAGAGATCTCAATCCGAATCCATGTCTGAATCCATCAAGTCTGCAGCCTCGTGGTCAATGCTCCGTGTGGCCTCTGAGGAGTCATCGCCATGGTCATCATCATCTCCAGCAGCATCATCACCAGCTGCATCTGCACCCGCCCCTCCAGAATAAAATGGCCTGTCCCCAGGCCAAGCAATGTGCTCCTGGAAATAAGCTGGAGTCCAAGTGGAGTAGCCTGCCTCGTGCATATGACTCTGAATCGTCGTCAGGGCTCGATGGTTTGACTCATTCTGAGCCATGATGTGTGAATACGCAGTCATATGATAGGGATCCCAACTAGAAAAATCTAAAGGTGGATAGGTTGGGGCCTGAGGTTGGCTAGGGTCCTGGGGTGCAGTGGGTGGTACCGTAGATGGTCCAGCAGAAGTGGAAGGTCCAGCAGAAGAAGAAGGTGGAGCAGTAGGAGAGGGGGTAGAGCAGTACCTATTGATGTATCTATCATCAATAGGGTTTTTAATCTCCTCATCGACTTGGCTGGGCAAGTGGATCCTGGCTTTTCTACATAATCCCATAATCAGACCAGGAAAAGTCAATGGGCACTTAGGTTTACCCGGCGGCAGGATACCACTTTCTGCCACTATCCTCATTTCATTAGCTATTATCCTCGCAACGTCAACCTGACGGTTGCTGAGGATGTAATGAAGCAAGGGTGTGACGTCCAGGGTAGTAGATGAGGTGTGAGACTTAGGCCTAATGTTATATAAGATAAGGGTGAGGATAACCTGAGCGGGGGTAGTCATGTCCTCCCTAAAAGCTCTAAAAGGCTTACCCGAGGCCTTGCTCACGTCGTAATTTTTCCCCTCTTGGAAGATCTCCCGTGCGATTAACTCGTGATCCCAGTTTCCCGCTGCTTGATGTTCGTGAAAGGCACACAACCTCTTGTAGTCTATTAGGTCATCTGGAAATGTAAGGTCCAAAGGATTACCTAAGTAGTCACTGATTGCGTTCCTATCAAACATTATGGTACGCCCTCGGACAAATGTCGTCCAGGTGAAATCATCTGAGGGGTCAGCTGGGATTGCGTTTGCGTAGAACTCTCGCACAATATCATAATTTATCTTCCTTGGAGGATTGCATAAGATTCCCCATTTCCTCTCATTGAGCATATGAGCAATGCCTCCATAGTTTCCTTCATCAGCTATCTTGAACTGCTTCTCTGACCAAATCCTTCTGGTTTGAGCTCGGCGTAACGCTCCTGGTTACGTAGGCTCAGAAACTGGTTTGAATCGTGTGGTTGAGGGTTAGGTTTTGGTCTAGATGAAGATCCCTCAACATTACGTTGCCTCTTTGATGATGTTTTAGGTGCAATGCCTACAAAATAAGATTAAACATACAAATCAGGTAGGATCCAAGTCAGAAGTAGAATAAAAGAAAAATAAAACTGAATCTGGGCTTCGTCGCTACAGCGACAGGATGGTCGCTTGTAGCGAGCGATCCCAGAAATTGATGGTTTCCTGCGCTACAAGCGCTATGTAGCGAGGATCAACCCTTTTTCAAAAATCTGATTTTTCTCCTATCTAAACTACTTGTGGCATGCGAAATCAATCCTAAAGCTAAAACAAATGAATAAAAATCATTAAAACTGCCTAATCATCAAAAACCTAAGTTTATTTTGAATTTTTACAAAATAGGTTTTTCAAAAATACGAATTTATTGCAAAAGATGATGATAGGCTAGTTTGTTTAATGATTCTAGTTCATTTTTAACAGCTTATGGTACAGATTATCGTGGGTATTCAAAAAGTCACAACCCTAAGTTCAAAAATTGAAACAAAACTTGTAACCTTAATTTCTTAACAGCATGCTGGCACAATCATACAAGTTTAAAGCTTAAGAAACTAATACAGAGGGTTACGAAAATTACCTGGATTGTGAGATATTTGTAAGATAGCACAGGAACAGATATCAAATGCAAGGATTTAGCAGAAAATGAAAATGGAAATTGAAGAAATAAATGAAAATGGAATGGAGTGTGTTTCTGTGTTATGGGATGCGAAAATAAGTAAGTATAACGGATATGGCATTAAATGGGTGGTTGGGGGGGGGGGGGTAAGATGAAGGGTTATAGTGGCATGGGAAACTGAAATGTCAGTTTTTCCAGCTGTCGCTACAAGCGCGCGATGCGTCGCTACAGCGACAGGATTTTAGCCCATCGCTACAAGCGATAAAAATGGCGCTACAACGGCAAAGTCAGAAAGTCATCGCTAAAGCGACCGTACGTCGCTACAGCGACGAAGAGTGAAAAGCTCATCGCTACAGCGATGGGATCTGTCGCTGTAGCGACCATGACAGAAAACAGAAAAATGAAATTTTAAGCTTTTGCCACTATCCCTACATGCATAAATGACTGTACAGAACTAAAATACAACTAAAAAAAAAACATACTTACAAAATTGGGGTGCCTCCCAACAAGCTCTTGTTTAACGTCATTAGATCGACGCCTGTTTCGCTTTTGCTTAAGAATTGATGAGTGAAATCGTCGTCGTGTGCCGAACAACTTCACCGCCAAAATACGGCTTCAGCCTTTGTCCATTCATTGTCCATGTTGATTTAGTGATAGGATCTTCTAGCTCCACAGCTCCATAAGGTTTGACCTCTTTGATCATGAACGGACCGGACCACTTAGATTTCAATTTACCCGGAAATAGCCTTAGCCTTGCATTGAACAGCAACACCATTTGACCGGGCCTAAATTCCCTCTTCATGATCTTCTTGTCATGATACCTCTTGACCTTTTCCTTATAGAGCTTGCTTGATTGATACGCTTGGTCACACATTTCTTCGAGTTCATTCATCTGAAGCTTTCTCTTCTCCCCCGCTTGCTCTTGATCAAAGTTCAAAAACTTTAGCGCCCAAAACGCTTTATGCTCCAACTCGACCGGCAAGTGGCATGCTTTCCCATACACCAACTGAAATGGTGTGAAACCCGTAGGAGCTTTGTATGCGGTCTTATAGGCCCACAATGCTTCGTCAAGTTTCATCGACCAATCCTTCCTTGATGATGACACGGTCTTCTCAAGTATCCTTTTGATTTCACGGTTGGATACCTCGGCTTGACCGTTGGTCTCTGGATGATATGGTGAAGCTACCTTGTGTTTGACTCCGTAATGCTCAAGTGCTTTTGCCAATTGTTGATTGCAGAAGTGAGAACCTCCATCACTTATAAGCACTCGCGGAGTTCCAAAACGGGAAAAGATGTTCCTTTTCAGAAACTTGACCACCGTCTTACTATCGGCTTTTGGGGATGCTATTGCTTCTACCCACTTTGACACATAATCTACGGCCACCAAAATGTATTCATTGGACATGAAGGATGGAAACGGTCCCACAAAGTCAATACCCCAACAGTCAAAGACTTCGACTTCAAGGATGTTTTGCAGAGGCATCTCATTCCTTTTTGAAATACCTCCAGTTTTCTGGCAACTCTCGCATTCCTTCACGTGCTCATATGCGTCTTTGAATAAAGTGGGCCAATAGAAGCCTGCTTGAAGAACCTTCGCACCAGTTCTTTCACCGCTGTAATGCCCACCATATGGCGAATTGTGACAATGCCACATGATGTCTTTGGCTTCTTCTCTTGCAACACATCTCCTTAACAGGTGGTCTGCTCCAATCTTGAAGAGATATGGGTCATCCCAAATAAATTGAGTTGAGTCTCTCATCAACTTCTTCTTCATTTTCCATGTATAGTCTTCCGGTATGAACCCCGTTGCTTTGTAATTGGCCATGTCAGCAAACCATGGTCTTTCTTGCACCATAAGCAACTTTTCATCCGGAAACTCTTCAAGAATATCCCTCTCGTTCTTCGTTACCTCATCGTTCACCAATCTTGACTGATGATCAGCCACCAGGTTTTCAGTCCCCTTTTTGTCTTTAATCTCCAAATCAAACCCTTGGAGTAGCAACATCCAACGGATGAGTCTCGGCTTAGAGTCAGGTTTGGTGATTAAGTACTTGATGGCTGCATGGTCAGTATAGATAACAATCTTTGAACCTATGAGATACGAACGAAATTTTTCTAATGCGAACACAATAGCAAGTAATTCTTTTTCAGTGGTAGCATAATTGATTTGTGCATCATTTAAAACTTTACTTGCATAGTGTATAGCATGAAAAATTTTGTTTTTGCGTTGACCTAACACCGCTCCTACCGCATAATCACTTGCATCGCACATAAGTTCAAAATCAAAATTCCAATTTGGTGCGGTGATTATGGGTGCGGATGTCAAACTATCCTTTAAACGTTCAAAAGCGTTCAAACAATCAATATCAAAATCAAAAGACTTATCTTTGTTGAGCAAATTGCTCAATGGCTTTGCAATCTTTGAGAAGTCTTTGATGAACCTCCGATAGAACCCGGCATGGCCAAGAAAACTTCGGATGCCTTTGACATTGACTGGTGGTGGAAGCTTGCCTATCACATCGATCTTAGCTTTATCAACTTCAATACCCTTGGAGGAAATCTTGTGACCAAGGACTATACCCTCGGTTACCATGAAATGACACTTCTCCCAATTGAGCACCAAGTTGGTTTCCTTGCACCGTTTCAGTACCGTGTCCAGATTCTTCAAGCATAAATCAAATGATGACCCGAAGACTGAGAAATCGTCCATAAACACTTCAATGCTCTTCTCTATCAAATCCGCAAAGATGGCTTGCATGCATAGTTGAAATGTTGCTGGAGCGTTACATAATCCGAACGGCATGCGTCGATATGCAAATACTCCAAATGGACAAGTAAAGGCTGTCTTCTCGTGATCGTCTGGATTCACCGAAATCTGATTATAACCTGAATATCCGTCAAGAAAACAATAAAAAGCTTGTCTTGACAGTCTCTCTAGCATTTGATCCATGAATGGTAGTGGAAAATGATCCTTCCTTGTTGCTTTGTTGAGCCTCCGGTAATCTATACACATCCTCCAACCAGTGACGGTTCTTGTCGGTATGAGCTCATTCTTCTCATTAGTGATTACCGTCATACCTCCCTTCTTAGGGACAACTTGAACCGGACTAACCCAAGTACTATCTGAGATCGGATATATCATGCCGGCTTCAAGTAGTTTAACCACTTCTTTCCGGACTACTTCCTTCATGTTTGGGTTTAGCCGTCGTTGAGGTTGTGCTACCGGCTTGTAATCTTCTTCCATCATGATCTTATGCATACAATAGGATGGACTTATCCCTTTTAAGTCGGATAGTGTCCAGCCTATTGCTTCTTTGTTGGACTTCAAAACTTCAACCAATTTTGTTTCTTCATTGTTTGACAAGGAGCTACTAATAATGACCGGTTTGTTACCCTCTTGATCAAGAAATACATACTTCAAATGTGAGGGTAGGATCTTCATCTCCGGCTTCATTTCTTCAACTTTAGCTTCATTCGTCAATTCCTCAATTTTAGCTTTGTGAGGAGGAATTTCCTTCAACGAATCCAGCTCCTTCAAACACTCTTCTATCTCCTTCTCATCTTCTTCTCCTATGATACTAAGTGCATTTGTCAAAACTCTTTCAAGATGTGTCATATGATGCAGCTGGTCCCTCGTATCAACAATCAATTCCTCAGTTGCATCCATCTTGAAACAGGCACCTTTATCACTAGGATGCTTCATCGCTTCATTGATGTTGAAATTGACTTCTTCATCGTCCGCACGGACTTTCATTAGGCCTCCGTCAAGATCAATCATCATCCTTGCCGTTTGCATGAACGTTCTTCCAAGAATTAGCGGCACATCATCATCTTCAGGTATGTCCATCACTACAAAGTCGATGGGGAATAAGAACTTGTCGACTTTCACCAACACATCTTCAGCTATTCCCAACGGACGTGTGAAGGATTTGTCGGCCAATTGCAATGTCAAGTTAGTTCGTTTCACAACCAAATCACCAATCCTTTTGACAACGGATAGTGGGATTAGATTGATACTTGAACCTAAATCAATGAGTGCTTTGCCGACATTAACATTGCCAATAGACACCGGTAGTGTAACTTTACCCGGATCTCTCTCCTTCCTTGGCAATGTTCTCTGGATGATTACACTACAATTAGCATCGAGCTGAATTGTTTCTTCTTCATTATACCTCCTCTTCTTGGAAAGAATCTCTTTCATGAACTTGGCATAAGTTGGCATTTGCTCTAAGGCTTCCGAGAATGGAATGTTGATTTGCAAACGTTTGAATATGTCAAGGAACCTAGCAAACTGCCTTTCTTTCTCCTTTCTGGCTGGAGTAGTTGGATATGGTAGATGTGGTGGTGGCGCATTCTTCACTACTTCTTGATTCTTGCCCCTCTCCTTCACCACATCTTTCTTCATCACTATGTTTTCATTTTCAACTACTTCCTTATTTTTATCGACTTCATCCTCATTATTAACTCCCTCTGTTTCCTTCTCACTCCCTTCATCATGATCTTCCTCCTCATTTTCAACAACTCTCCTCTCAACCTCAAGGTTGTCTCCTATACCTCTTCCAACTACCTTCCCACTCCGAGTAGCAATCGCCTTGCAATTATCATTGTCTCTTGATGCAAGGTCTTCTTCATCAAAATGACTTAATTGTCATTTTGATGATGATGCATGGTCTTTGGGGTTGGTTTGTGTGTTGGCGGTAAAGGTTCTGCCTTGATGGGTTGCTTGAGCAAGCTGTTGTGCCAACTGGCCCACTTGTGTTTCCAGGTTTTTGATGGAGGCATCAATATTCTTTTGGTTCGCCATTGACATTTGCATGAATTGGTTAAGAGTTTCGTCGGTGTTTTGTTGTCGGTTTTGTTGCGGAGGTTGGTATTGATTGTAGTTTTGGTAAGGTTGTCGGATTTGTGGTCCAGCTTCCTGCCTCCAACCTTGGCCATAGTTTGGATTGTTCCCTCTTGGGAAGTTGTTAGTATGACCTTGGTATTGGTTTTGAAACTGTTGTGGCCTTTGTTGATTTCCAACATAACTTACCTCTTCGGTGGATGGTGGACAATATCCGGTGGGGTGATCGCCCGAACAAAGTTCGCATGATGCGACTTGATGGTGTCTCATTTGTTCGTTTTGAATATCCTTCATTTGTTGTGGAAGGTTGGCCATCTTTCTAGTCAATTCCTCCACTTGTTGGGTTAACAATTTATTTTGAGCAAGGATTGCGTCATTTGTCCCCAAGTCCAATATTCCCGCTTTTCTTTGGCCTTGGCTTCTATTATGGTGAGCCTGGTGGTCGTTCAATGCCATTCTTTCAATGATAGCAACAGCATCTTCGGCACTCTTGGCCATGAGTGAACCACCAGCAGCAGCATCAAGTAATAGCTTTGACTGTTGTTGCATCCCATTCCGGAAAAGATGGATTTGTGTTAAATCATCGAATCCATGGTTAGGGCATCTTCTAAGCATCGACTTGAAATGCTCCCATGCTTAACATAAAGTCTCACTTGTGCCTTGAGAGAATACAACGATAGTTGTCTTAGCCTCCATAAAACGATTCTGAGGAAAGAATCTCTCAAGGAATTTCTCCTCAAGAGTGTTCCAATTTGTCATCACTGTTGGTGGCTGATCCAAATACCACTCCTTGGCCTTCCCAATCAAAGAATGAGGAAACATCCTCATGAATATTGCCTCCTCATTGTTCTCTGTCTCTCCTAGTGTACCGGCAATCTCATAAAACTTAGTGAGATGTTGGAACGGATCCTCATGGTCTAACCCCGAGAAAGGATTAGCATAAAGTATTTGAAGGATCCCGGTCTTCATATCAGTTTGCTTTGTTGTCCGTGGCGTCTTTCCCAATTGGGCCAAGCGTCGTCGGCTATTGTGACAAGGCATCCCACCTCCGCCTGAACCTCTAGGTACCTCTCCTGTAGCAGCTATTGGTATCTCTTGACTTGGAATTGATGAAGGACTTGAAACAGAAGTTTCCTCTTGTTGCTTTTTCTTTGCTTGCTGCCTCTTCTTCCGATTCTTGCTGTTATTTCTTCGAGCAGTCCTCTCTATTTCAGAATCAAAAAGCAGTTGGTCGTCCGATATCTGACCTCGCATATACGGTTTCAACAATCTGACCAAAAAGATTTAGCAAACAAGATGGATAAAGAATTATAGTTATATACATAAAAGAATTTTGTGCAAAATTGCTTAAGACAATAATTAACGCTGCAATGATTATAATATCTAAGCGTTAATCCCCGGCAACGGCGCCATTTTGTTAAATCACATAAGTAAGTATAAATTTTATATCGTTCCACAGGGATTATTGCGATATCATAAACCGTTCAACATCGATTATCGTCTTAAGTTAGGGTTTAATCTTTTTCATTACTAACACTACTCGACATTAAAAGCATTATAAATAAAACGTAGAGTAATAGGACATAAAAGGTGTTAGGATTAAAGTTCATCAATCAAACGTCGATTGTATTCAATTGATCATAAATATGGGTTCTAGCTTTTCCTTATATACGACATTATCACGTATTACTCGACAACGTCATTCGTGTCCAAATGACGTCGTGAGATCGATCGTATCGTTTAATCGACGATTTCTCAATCTATTAAACGATTCGAAAGCTTTACGATCCAATACTTAATGTAATTATCAAAACCAAATTCCATTTCTAGAATTTCTTATTTTGATAGAATCTTATTCTAAACCTAGATTCAAAAGTATTTTTCAACATCATTTAAATCAAATATAAGAATGGAAAACAAGAACAATTTCAATGGTATATAAAAATGCTAGAATCATATATTTAAAATATCAAAGGTTTACAACTAAGAGTGATTGATTACCTATTAATCCCAACAAAGGAGATTAGTTGATCATTCTCATGACAACTATGCAAAAGTAGAAAGGAAGATGGAGAATATTCTAAGGCTTGATTTCTCAAAGCTTCTTAGTGTAATCTTCACTTGAATTCCTTTTGCTCTATGAAGTTTGCCTCCTTTTATGCCTATTCTCTCTCTAGAAATTAAAGATTTCAAGCTCTGGAAATTATAAAAACTGGTATTCAACTGATTATATGAAAATATGAACTAAAAAAGCTTTTATATTTCTGAGATTTTGCACGCTCGCTACAAGCGACCAGCCTGTCGCTGTAGCGAGGAAGTCTTCTTGGCCAATGGGAGAGCTCCACGTCATCACATAGCATTAAACCGCCCTTTGGTCGCTATAGCGACGAGATCTGTCGCTACTAGCGATGGAACCTTCAAATTCCCTGCCTAGGCTCGCTTCTAGCGTCCAGTCCATCGCTTGAAGCGATGAACTTTCAATTTTCCCTGCCTAGGCTCGCTTCTAGCGAGGCTTCTGGCGCTTGTAGCGATGAAGTCCTGAAATTCCCTGCCTATCCTCGCTTGTAGCGATGAGACCTGCGCTTGTAGCGATGGCTTTAACAAAACTTCATTTTCTTTGCTCCAATCAGGTCCAAGCATGAAATTCCTGCATAATAACATGGGGTAAGACTTAGGATCACAAATATTGCATTTTAACCACAAATATGAGCTTATCCTAAGATAACTTGTAAAACAAGTAACATAAGTGCCTTAAAATATATCAAAAGATAACCACTTTTAGGCACTTATCAACTCCCAAGACATTAGTAATTGCTTGCTGGAGCGGTTCCTGGACATTTCTGCTGTAAAAGATTTCAGATTTCGGAAGGTTGATAGCTTGTCCTGATGCTTCCCCATATGTTGTCAAAATCTGCTTCATTACCTGAGCTTGGCTATCCTCTGCCTGGAAGAACAAAAAGCAGTCATCCGCAAACAGTAAGTGCGATACTCTCGGAGCACTACGACAGATACGAACGCCTTGAAGTTCCCCTCTACTTTCAGCATTTCTAATTAGAGCTGACAGTCCTTCAGCACACAAGATGAATAAGTAAGGTGATAAGGGGTCACTTAAGGAAAGAATTCTTATAATAAGAATTCTTATAATATTATAAATTTTTCTACAAAATTTTATTCAAAAATAAGAATTCTACATATGAGTTTACTTTAAAGGAGAGACCAAAAGTGAAGATGAAAAGCTTTTGGAGGACTAAAAGTTGAAGAAAATTTTTAGAGGGACTAAAATGAAAAGTTGACATATTTATAGGGACCAAAAACATATTTAATTGACAGAATGATACATGAATGATCAAAATAAGGAAAATGTTAACAAGTGTCATAATGAATTAAGGATATTGTTTAAAGAATCCATAAAAAGAACTTTTGTTTTGAAAATACAAGTTAAATACATGTAAAAGTCGAATTAGGATCTCTCCATTTAAACCCTTCTTCATTTCTTTCATTTTGAGAGATAAAGAGACAAAAAATCTTGAAAATAATTAATGATGGTAGGACGAGTCAAGATCCTCTCCATTTATTAGTCTCTCCATTTCTTCCATTTGGAGAGATAAAGACACAAATAAGTTTGAAAATAATTAATAGTAGTGGGACTCACTTAGTGGTAAGACCCACTACATACTCTTTTGTATTTATCTCTCATCAAATGACATTATCCATTTACTTTTGGTAAATGAGAGGATCTTAACTCATGATATGACCCATTTAATGATAGGATCCACCATCCATTTTGAGTCTATCTCTTTTATAATGACAATCTCCATTAATTTTTATAAATGAAGAGGATCTCAATTCGTAAAAGTCATAGCTACACAACTTCCAATGTAAAAAGACTATTTTTAGATAATTAAACAATGTCCTTAAGACATTTGTTACTACCTCCGTTCCTTTTTAATTGTCACATTTTGACATTTTACACAAACCAAGACAAACTATAAATATCACTACTTTTGATACAATAATTTATATTTTTACTATAATAACCTTATTCATTTAATATATCATCTCATATATTTCTCTCTCCGTGATAAATAACTAAGGATAATATTGGTAAAACAATATTTAAAGTTGCATTGAACTTTGAAAGTGACAGTTAAAAAGGAACAAAAAATTTCTTCAAAAGTGACAATTAAAAAGGAACGGAGGGAGTAGTATTTTTTAAAATAAATTATTTTGATAAGAGATAATGATTGATTAGAAGAGAGATAAAGACAAAATCAACAATGTCACCAAGACTTAAAGTCATCCAAGTGGAACCCCTCTCCTTAAGGCATTACAAACAAACAAACAACTAAATTTAAAGATTTTAATGTATAGTAATGCTAACAAATGTTCTAAGGGTACTTGTTAAAGATTTAAAAATGGAAACAATTGTTAAATTTGACGTTGAAAAATTGTTTTTTAATATTTCAATTGGTTAAATACACAATTTTCAAGACAAAGTTTCTACTTTAATCTTAACAATTAAGTATACTTGTTAGCATTTCTCTTCGTTTTAACGCTTAAATTTATTGATAATTCATGCCTTACCAAAGCTTTCCCAATTTGACTTGCCTCTCTACGCACATGAATCCAACGAACATTGCCTTCTTCATCATGTATGCCATTAATATTCAAGACGAGAAAAAGAAGCATGCGAAGAGCTACACCCTTCCATTAGCAACAAACAAGCAACCAAGGAATATGAATAGACTAAGGGCGGCCCTAAGGGCGGACGAGAGAGACGGCAATCCAGGACACAATTTTTTTAGGGGCACCAAAATGATTTAACATTATATATTTTTTTCATTTGCTTTGATTTTGCAATAGAAAATGTAAGAAAAAAGACATTGAAATAATTAAAAAGACGCAACTTTATTAATTTGTCCAAGACATCAAAAATATTTGACTCAGCTTTCGAAAAGACCGATATATCGACAATTAAAAAACCGTGGTAAATTCCCCAAAACTCAGCACTTACCTTTTTTGCATACCCAAAGTAAATTCTTCCTTACCACATCTCAGGACACATGCAAACCCCAAATCATTGCCCCATCTGAATTCAACGCGCCACTACACTAGGCAAGATATATGTATTTTGTTTCAAAATTGAGATGTACTTGTATTGATACGTATCATACTTCGCAGATACGTATCTACGGAGCATCAAAATTAATTATTTTAATTTAAAATATATATATTTTATCGGAGACTTATAAGATACTTGACAGATACACACAAATACTTATAAGATATTTCACAGAGATATATCTTGGAAAAAAAATAAAGAGTAAAAAAATGAGACTGTGTTGTGAAAATTCAATGGAGAAGTATATGATTCAATTTAAGATATGAATCACTATAATTATTTTTCGATTAACCAATTAAAAATTATGTTTTTGGTGGATGAAAGTAGCGAGAGAGAAGATTCAATCAATCAACATTAAACAAACTTTGTTTTGAATTGTTTTATTAATGCATTTGTTGATATCCTAACATATGAATGACATTAAAATATGATTTATACAAAAATTTTACATTTTACATTTTGATCACATGTATTATTTTTTATAAATTGTGGCTTTTATGATTATATAGTTTTGAAGAATAATCGATGTTTATTTTTTTTTCAAGTATTTTACATGCATATAAATTTTAATATAAATATTTTGTTAACGTATCTTAGTCGTATCGTATCCTAAATTTTAAAAATTTCGCTTATCTGAGTACCTGTATCGTATCGTACCCGCACCCATACAACATATCCGAGCTTCATAGATTTTGTTATCTAAACTATATATAAAGAAATATCATATTTTGGCTCTTTTACGCTGACTTTTTATCTTTCTAAAATTACCCCCCAACTTTCAATACAAATAACACATATAACAAATAGATACGAGTAAATTCAAATATTAAAATAAAAGTGTAACAAATACAATATGAGTATATATATATATATATATATATATATATATATATATATATATATAGATATCCATTTTTTTTCTTTTATCCTTTAAAAAGTGTAACAAACTATATGAGTATATTTATACTTACTTTTTCATTATCTCAACTATACCCTTAAACAACTTTTTTTGAAAATAAGAATTTAGATTATATATTTTTGTTATATTGTTGGTGTCATTGAAATATACAATCATGGTTAGTTTGATTTATTATAATTTGAAAGCAACAATCATTTATATTTTTACTTTTAATCAAAATTAAAATTTTATAAAAAAACACAGTTCATAATTTTCAAACGTTAACGCAATAAAAAGAGCGGAAAGACAGACACGTGAGTGTCCGTCTTTTCACTAGTATTCTAATAATCTTTTTATATGTATTATGTGGTTTTAATAATTATTTAATATTAAAATAAAATAGTTAAATTTTGCCCCCATTCTATTGAATCTTTGGATTCATCCTTGATCATGAAATTTGTATTAGCGGTGGTTAGGTCATTCAAAACTCAGATTATAAAATTGTAGTTCTCTAAAAAAAAATTGTAGTTGTTTGGTTGGTTGGTGCATCATTCACAATATGTCTGTCTCTTTCTAATCTGTACTTTACCCAAAGTCAAGAAATTGGGAGTTTTTAAAATTAAAACTACATTATTATATATAAGACAAAACTTAGGTACAATTCTTTAGGTGCTTTTCGTATGGTTCTTAACTAAAATACAAATTTTTTGGATATAACAAACTTTGAGAAAATTAAGGATTTAAGGAAATCATGGTGAATTTAGTTAAGAACCATACGAAAAGCACCTAAGAAATTGTACCTAAGTTTTTTCCTATTATATAAACATGCATGAAGAACTTTGGGTTGACTCATTTACGTGTGACATATATGGTCCTATAAACTAAACTAATCTAATAATTCAATAGTTGCAAGATTTGAAGCTCTTTAAACTTATCTAAAAATATGAAGGTCAAATTATCAAGTATGTACCTTTTCATTTGAAGAAAAAAAAACACTTTTTACTATTTGAATATAATTTTAAGTAAATGATAATTTTTTATTTTATTTTTTCAACAAAAAATTACAAACTGTTTCTCATTATTTTTTTATTTTTTTGTCAAGTAGTTCATGGTTTCTCATTCTATCAATGTTTCGTTCGTATCTTTCTTGGCTTGATTTCTTTTCTATCATTTTTTCTTTTACTGCTAAAGCCATTGAAATTAAAGACACTAAATTTTATCTTTTTTTTTTGTCTTGTCTTCTTAAAGAAAAAGCACAAAGGCTTTAAATTCAGGTTTTTTTTTTATGGTGTTAACTTGAATTTATAAATAACATACTGTTCCTGTAACAATACAAAATAACGTACTGTTTTTTTATTGATTCAAAAGACCCATGTTAAAGTTGGTTATTCATTCAAGACATAACATGTTGTGTTTATTGATTCAAGTCATAACATGTTGTTTTTAAGTTGGTTATTGATTCCCTTAAAAAAAGTTGGTTATTAATTGAATTAACGAACTGTGTATATGATATCTCATATAAATTTTATAATGCATTTGTAGTTTATTATTTTTGTTAATAATATACTATAAATATCTATCTTCACCTATTAAAAAAACCAATCTTTACTTTTCATTAAAAAGGGAGAGAGATCAGATACATCACAATTTAATGATATTTACATAAATTTTACTCTATTTTTGACAAAAGAAAATTTCCTTACAAATACAGAGAATATATATGAAAAGAGATCAAATTATAAGTTTTTTTTAAGAAAAAAATTAAAACTACTTGATTAGAAGAAAAAATAACGTTTTAAACTCTATTATACGGAGTTCAATAATATATCAATGATTTTAGGTAAAATTCTTTTTTTTTGGGATACAAAGGTAAAAAATGATAAGATTCTAAAAAATGAATTTAATAAAAAGGAAAAAATAAAAAATAACTACACAAAAATTTGATATTATTTATAGATGTAGAGTAGATTTGTGTACCAAATTCCACTAGAGTGAGACATCATGCGCAAAAATATATACTCTGCCTTTATCTCAAACAAATGAAAGTGGGGAAGCATGATACTGACTGATATAAATGCATTGATAGTGGAAACTCCATTCCAATATAGGTGTACTTAGTAAACCATTTCTAATTGCTCTCAGTGTCACATTCACCGCCATAGATTATATTGAACCTAAGTACAAGATAAAGAAACATAAAAATTCAGATATATATATATATATATATATATATATATATATATATATATATATTCATTGTTAGCTACCTTGTGATCCCACCATATAAAATTGCTCCATTATGTGAGCAATGATCAAAAAAACAAATCAATTTGTCTTCTGTCCTATATTATTTGGTGGGAGAAAAGTTTCCTAACAGGTGGCCGGCGATGCATTATTTCTTTGTAAATAAAGAAAAAGAGAGTATTAATTAAGATGGAAAGAAATAAAATAAAAAGTTTAAATGGCATTAGTGTGAAGGGAGAATAATAACTATAAAAACATGAAGGGAAATTAAACTTATTTGAAGATTAATTTTTGTATTATTTTGTATTTCTTAAAAATGTATTTTTAACTGAAATACAAAATAATATAAAAATTAATGATATAAAATAATAAATTTAATGTTTGTGTTTTTTTATCAATGATTTTAATGCTTAGGATTTTTTCTCGAGGTTGGTTCTATGGTTGATGCACGTTAAGCTTTGGTTCATTCTTTGCATGTCATGTTTACTTCAATGCAAGTTTTTTATATTTGCCATCATCTATAAAAAACTTTGGGCATAATGCATCATATACTAAAGTTGCTCTAAAAGAAAGATGTATATACTTGTAATTAATGGTAGCTTAATAAACTTTTTGTTGGTAAAAATAATGCTTAATAACTCAATTAATATTCCCATAAACATTGTCACATTGAGTTGTAACAAAACATTGACACCTCTCCTCCAACAGAATTATCGGATCTCCTTGCAGTTGACTCTGTAGGAATTTGATCCCGTATATACCGTAGCTTTGTTTTTCTGTGTTTTTCTTTCTTATCCTTGTAAAAAAAGTAAAAATTAACTCTTTTCATCGTACTTAACGTTAGTACTTCTCTTGGTCTCAATTATACGCAAATTTTTATATTTTAGGTTCATTCTGTAAATGATGTATGTGGTTATAATAGACCACATATATCGTTTATTTAATGAACCTAAAATGTAAAAATTTACTTATAATTGAAACCGGATGGAGTATATTAACATTGTCCTTCATTTAATGTTCACCTTTTCAAAATAAATTTCCCCTTTTATATGCAATTGATGAGATGAAGGATAATTTTCTTTCGGGTCATGCTAACAAATGCAATACCAACATTGTTTAAGCAACCAATAAAAAGAAATAGGCAAAATTATATTCGTCCTTCTTTTACTTAGTTTCAGGTAACGATTTCGTCCTTTATTTTTTTTTCACATTAGTTTTGTGCTTTTGATTTGTTTGCATATGAATTTTCATGCACCAAATCTGAAAATTCATATAAAAACATGAGTGAAAAACCATAGTGTCATTTACGAAAATTACTATTTATATGATTTACCAAACAAAAGGAAGTATGTTTTTGTTCAAATTACACATTAAAAATTCTTAGTTCACGTGGTATTTGATTTGATCTTTCAAGGTCTCGAGTTTGAGTCTTATACATAGAAAAAAATGTTGAGAGGTGATTTGATTAAAGATGGTCCGTCAAAATCTCCTATAAATATTATTCAAACGAGAAACTCTCAAAAGGAATCAATGCAACTTTTATATCTTTAATTCCAAAGGTTGATAGTCCTCGGCGTCTTAATGATTTTAATTTCACCCTATTTCTTTGGTAGGTTGCATGTATAAAGTGTTGGTGATAGTTCTTGCAAGCAGATTGCGTCATGTTATTGGGAGCGTAGTCTTGCATGTACAGTCAGCTTTTATCAAATGTAGACAAATTCTAAACGGTACTCTCATTGCAAATGAAATGGTTGATGATGCCAGGAAACTCAATAAGGAGATGTTGCTTTTTAAAGTAGATTTTGAAAAAGTTTTTGATTATGTGGACGGGCAGTATTTGGATGATGTTATGAAAAAAATGAACTTTCCAGTTTTATGGCGCAAGTGGATCTTAGAATGTGCTGGTTCAGCAACGACATCAGTGTTAGTTACTGGATGTCCAACTGATGAATTTCCCTTGGAGAGAGGTTTAAGACAAGGTGATCCTCTTTCTCCTTTATATTTCTTATAGCGGTGGAGGGCCTGAATGTGCTGATGCACTCCTTGGTTGATGCTGGTCTTTTTCGTGGTTACACAGTCGGGCCAAACTCTCCACTGCATATTTCTCACTTTCAATTTACGGATGATACTTTAATTATTGGGGAAAAAACCTTGGCCAATGTCAGGTCGATGAGAGCTGTGTTGATTTTGTTCGAAGAAGATTCTAGTCTAAAAGTTAATTTTCAAAAGAGTATGCTAACTGGTGTGAATATTTCTGATTCGTGGTTGAGGGAGGCATCTCGAGTTCTAAATTGCAAGACTAACAATATTCCTTTTGTGTATTTCGTGATTCCTATTGGAGGGGATTGTCGTCGGTTGAAATTTTGGGACCCTCTCCTTGAACGCATTAATTCGAGGATATCTAGTTGGAAAAACAAGAATCTTTCATTCGGTGGCCGCCTGATCCTTCTGAAGTCTGTCTTGTCTTCTCTTCTGGTTTACTTTCTTTCTTTCTTCAAGGCCTCCACATGTATAATCTCTTCTATTGAATCTAACTTTAGAAGATTTTTTGTGCGGGAGGTGACGATTTTAGGAAAATATCTTGGGTGAACTGGGATTCTGTTTGAAGGAGTAAGGAGGATGAAGGGTTATGTGTCAGGAGGTTGAGGGAGTTTAACTTGTTGTTACTAGGTAAATGGTGTTGGAGGATGTTGGTTGATAAAGACGGGTTGTGGTATAGTGTGTTGAAGGCTCGTTACGGGGAAGAAGAGGGTTGCTTAATGAGGGTGGAAGGATCAGTTTAGCCTGGTGGAGGAGTATGACGGGTATCCGTGATGGTATATGTATGGGAGTGGGGAGCTGGTTTGACGTTAACATCTTTAGGGAGGTTGGATATGGTAGTAGTACTTTATTCTAGACGGACAAATGGATTGGGGATGTCCCTTTGTGTGTTAGGTTTAGTTGTTTGTTTGATTTGGCTGAAAATCTATTATGTTTGGTCGCAAAGATGCAACATTTATGGTGGGATGAGGGAGGAGAGGCGCAGAAATGGATAAGAAGGTTGTTTGCGTGGGAGGATGACCTTCTTAGGAACTGTTGTTTTTGCTACATAACATTGTTTTGCAGGATGGTGTATCTGACCGTTGGAAATGGTTACTTGACCTAATCAAAGGCTTCTCAGTCAGTGATGTTTACCACATGTTTACAACATCATATCATAATAATGAGAGGGTTAATACGGCTACAATTTGGCTTAAACATGTCCCCCTAAGTTTCTTATTTGTGTGGCACCTTTTCCGCAATCGTCTTCCAACAAAGGATAATCTCATTACGTGGGGTATTATTCAAGCAGAAGCAAACATCTGCTTAGGTGGTTGCGGGGTACAGGAGTCAGCGGATCATCTTTTCATTACTTGCAGTCATTTCAGTCAACTATGGACGCTTATTCGGAGCTGGCTTTGTGGGTTGGGTGGGTTTCCATGTCAAACTCATCACTTTCGATGTATCACCTTTTCATTACTTGCAGTCATTTCGGGCACGGGCATTTTTTTCCAGTTCGGCCAGTTGAGTGGGTTTCCATGTCAAACTCATCACTTTCGATGTATTAATATATATTTCATTTTGGCTTGTTAAAAAAAAGAGTTCATATCGAAATAAAAGCATAGATTTAAATCTTGAAATCGATATGTAAATTGATCAAAAGGACGAAAATGACGTAAACAAATATAAAAGACAAAATCGTTACCTAAAATTAAGTTAAGGGACGATGAGGTAATTTTGCCAAAAAATATTATGTTGAAACTATAAGGTCCTGATCCCCGAGACTACTAAATAAACGATAAATCATACAGTTCAACGAATCGGGATATTACAAATCATCATTTAACTCATACAAATTTCACATAATAAAAATGCCATCAACAATATTCACAACACATCGAAAATAATCATCTCAACATAATATCATCTCGGGCCTTATTACAAAGATCTCAGAAAAAATACATCAACGTCAAAAATCAAAAGTAGAATAATACAATCCCCAAAATTCCTATATCAGAGCACCTAATCTAGCCATCTGTAAAGCAACATAAATGGAGTAGGCGTAACACCATCCTCAACACAACTCACCAAGCAACTACTCGTCAACCTGCAAGTTTACACCACGAGGGTGAGGCGACAACAAAGCCACTGGAGGGTAAGATATATGTTCAACAAAAAGATATAATAAACGCATGTAAGTTCAAGCATAAACATCAACAACATATAGGTATTCATCATATAGGAAGCTTGGTTACAATTAGCACAATTATATCGCATTCATCTTAATACACCCGGTTATCATCTTACCACATTCATATCACATTCTTAAATTACTAACAATTAATTCACCAACACTTTAACAACAAGGTACTTAAATCATACTTAGCATATTATCATCAACAAGATCATCATCCTCATTTGCATTAACAACTCAACTATAAATCGTCCACGATCTCACACATTCAACAATTAGCCAATTACCACTTAAATGCACAAGTTCACACCTAAACATTTCCAAACACGACTCATGTGCATGCAATGCGCCTAACACGACTCTATATGCATGTGGTACCATAGTGATCTTAAATCACCCAACTATAAATAGTGATCTTAAATCACCCAACTATAAATCTTGATCTTAAATCAAGCAACTATAAATCTTGATATTAAATCAAACAACTATCGACTGACCATGAATGCATGGATGTTCACGCATGAACTTGACAATGCACACAACTATAAATCATGATCTTAAATCATGCAACTTTCACAACTATCATTTGCATTATCAAATCAATACATCCACACAATTCATGTTATCATCACATCATTATTTAATCACAACTTTAATGCATTAAGCCACAACATTCATCATCACATCATATTAATGCATTTCAACAAGTTTAACCATCATCATATCATAAACAACATGTTTACATTCTTCGACATTCACATAGTTCGCATCCCATGATATTTCAAGCAAGGTTACCTCGACCTACCACTACACCACTTTATAATCATGCATCAACGTCAATCATACTTCTGTAATCAATTAACATGTTCTTTTAAACAAATCATGTCCATTTTCAATTTACGCATTTCACAAATTTCATCTCAAAAACAACCATTTATACTCACTTCATTGCAAGCAATCAATACTCTTCATTAAATGGTTTAAACAACAGCAAAACAACACCAAAGGAATGTTCAAGGATGTCCGAAAACATCCCCAAAGGACCAAAACGGATGGAACAACAGATGTTGTTCCTACTATGGTCGCTTAGCGAGCCATGGGGTCGCTTAGCGAAGCCCTGTTTTCTGGGCAACCAGGAAACAGGTTTTCCCTTACGGGAAGTCCTCCAAATTTTCCCAAAAATCCTATTTTTCATTCCAATCAACCCAAAATCGTTGTATAAACAGTACCCACAGTTAACATACTTTAAATGCACAATTAAATCACAACAACACCTCAATTTAACATGGATTCTCATGGTTTTTCACTTAATTAATAAAAAACTCAAAAACTTACTTTTACCAACAACTTAGCAACCAAACATGGCATAATAACAGCAACAACATCATATTCATACTCAACATCTTCATAAGTACTTACTTCAACTGATATGGCAGCAACTTATTCGTTTTCACATCAACTTATTCATTTTCACCAAATTAAGTCATTTTAACAAAACACAACAACTTAATTGACAACAAATCACATAATCTTTTCATGAATCATGTCAGCATTACATCAACAACAACAACAACTTAAATCATTTACATTCAATTAATCATGTTATTCATCAAAATCATCAAAAATCAACAACTTATCATTTTAATATAACAACCCATAAATTTTGACATGAATAAAACATTATTTAACCAAGTTTTATCATACTCAAATTAACACAAGAAATAGAGCACGGATTTCACATAATTAACACCAAACATTATTAAATTAAGCATAAGTTAAAACACCCGAACTACCCATTTGCTTATTAAAACCCATTGATGAAAATAATCTTCCCCCTTACCTTGATTTTTCACAAATTAAGCTCTCCTAAGTGATTCCTGTCTTCCCTTTATGCTCTTGAGCTTTTCCTCTAACTTTCTCTCTAAGCCTCTTCTTTCTCTATTCTCTCTCTTGTCTCTCTTAAAATTTTGTGACAAATGGTTAACCTAGTTCACCACCATTCACTACTACTCTTTATATAATATGAGTTAGGGTCACTCACACTAATGAGTTTAGTCACATCCAACTCTCACAATTATTTTCTCTATACTTTCACTTCATTTAAACCTCCCATATTACTTATACACCACTATTATCTAAAATTCAAATTTATAGTCCTAACATAATTACAAAAATGTCACTCAAGCTAAAATGACTAAAATACCCTCCATCACTTAAAAATCCTCTAACCCACCAAATAATCAATTATCAAATATAAATAATAATAATAATAATAATAAATAAATCTAATTCTAAAAATCGGGCCGTTACAGAAACTATAAGTCATACACTTGACTAAATAAAAAAATTCATCATTTTCTATACAAAAGTTTATTCTATTGATTTCAAAAAGAATACTCTAAGGCATTTATTAGCGCGCTATAGTCAAGTGACCTAGTGGTTTCACTTTTAAAAGTGAATAAGTGGGGTGTCCGGAGTTCAAACCCCAACCTTTGCATATAACAATGCATTGTCCCTAACAACTAAGTTATGGTCACGGGGACAACACATATATTATTTATAGAATGAATGACCATCTTAAATATAAAAAAAATAAAGAGAGGAACATATCGCACACACTTGCAAGTAGGGATAAGACTAAGCTAGACGGGCTTGTAGGGGCCTTGATCTAGTCTACGACAAACAAAACCAAACTCTTTTCTTAAATAGAGAAGATTTATACTTTTTTAGAAGTCTATTTAACTAAAAAATTCAGGTCATTGGTCATAAAAAAATTCTCTTAGTCCTATCCAACTGGACTACAGCAAGTAAATGTATGAATAATCTTATTTAGTATGCTTTGTAATAATTACTTTTGAAATATCTAAAAGATACAACAGAAGGGACAAATTTCGGGTATGCTTGTAATTATAATAAATTAATTAAATACGACGTGTTTGTTGCGGTGATGATCAATGTGATGATGAGTGACTTAATGTGAGACTCGAGAGAAATGAGTACGATGTTCGATTAACATACGTGTACTTGTCAGAGACCTAGCCTAAGAGAGGGAATGATGATTCATTTAAGACTTATGTGAAAGCTTGCACTAGTTTTTTTTTAAAGAAAATCTTGTACTAGTTGTCTATATGGACTTTTTGTTTGAGGATGTTTATGGGTGCAGAAAACACAATGAGATGTAATATGTTGAGTCACGTAATGTTGTGTCTGTGTGTGTTCATCTATTCATATATACTTAATGTGTACTTGATTTTTGATTTACTCATCCTATCTATGTTTCAAATTGTGTGTTACTTGTGTGTGAACGATGGACTCTCAGCAAGATGCCAATGAGTGTAATTTGTACCTAGCTTTGGGATAACTAAAGTTGAAGATTGTACGCCTTATCTATAATATTTCCTTTATGCTAGATTTAGGGTTTTGTATTTATTTTTATTTTTATGCGCGATGTTTCTAAGACTGGATAAGTTTCAAGTTTTGGTTAAAAAAAAAATGAGTTCAAGTTTTATTTATTTATTTTTGATACGATAGAAGACAAAGTCCAAACTAAAATAAACTAAAGAATCTTAAAAAAAAGAGAATAAAACTTATCAAGATAGAGAGATCATACCATGATGGTGGATTGGTAGAATGAATGCTTTATGAACAAATGTGGAGGTCGGAATCCGAGGTGGATATACAGATGATGGAAGAAGTACTTCAAACACTCTAACGTTTAAGTCGAAGTGAATGTTAGGGTTAAAATGAGACATACATTTTCAGATTATAATATTGTGTTTATATAGGTCAATAAACGTGGATTGATTGACGTGGTATTGAGCTTGAACCCGTATCAAAATTCAATCCCTATCAACAAATGTTAGAGATATGATCTCTAACATATGTTAACCTCATGCGATGTTTGATGTGACAAACTAAAATCAACACATCCTCACTAAGCGTATGTTTGTGAGTAACCTTGTCTATTAAAAATTTGGAGTCATTTTCTACATAGAGATGAAATATACCCTCCCACTAAGCCAATGCCAAGGTACATTTCTCATATATTTGCAGGACTGACTCAACACATTTAAAGGCTTAAATAAATTTCTATAGTGATGCCTTTTAAAGTAAAAAATATAAAAATTGAGTTTCGTAGAGTCTTAAGTTTGAACTTGGGTTATTGAGATATTTCTTTTTTTGAAGGAAATGGGTTAGGGAGATATGAAACTCTCATTTTGACTAATTTAACTTGGCGAACATATAACATTAATTAGTCATATTATATATTTTTCACAAAATTAATTTTTTTTAGATATTTTTTTGACCAAAAACTTTGAAACCTAAAATCCTAACTTGGACCGATACTATATTTCCGCATGTTCAATCTTTATATTTATTTAAGTTGTATTGTGGTGATCTTAATCAAACAAAAAATTGTTCAAACTAAAAAAAAAAATTACTCAATGAAAATCAAATCAAGACAATACTTTTTTTTTGTTTTTTGGTTAGCATGTTATCGTTACGAAGTTTTCACTGCCGTTTAGGGCGCGACGTACTAATATCAGTCTGAAAACATTTGGAACACACACAAGATGTGTTCTCTCTCCTCCCAACAAGATTTTTCCATATGCAAAAGACATGGATCGAACTCCTATCCATCTATTTACGGAGTTCAAATCCCTTGTAACTTAGACGAATTCAAATCAAACAATACTACTATGAGATTAAGGTGTCACATTTGTTGCATGTACATATGCCCGATGATATTTTTTTTGACCAAGTACATATGCCCAACACGGGTAGGAGCATCAATCTATTACGAAAATACACACTTACAACACAAAATTGACTTATATAAGGATGTTATGGATTTTTATTTAATTATTTAAAGTGTCTTGTTAATGAGTGCCTTCGGACACTCTTTAAAGGTTTCAAAAGAAGAAATTATTTCATATAAAAGTCACATATTTTCATAAAAAGTTACCATTTTAAAGTTTTAACAAGTGCCCCGGGACACTCGTTAACATCTTCCTTATTTAAATGTTATAAGTATATAAGATTAGGGTGCTAACGAGTTTGAAACCAATAGTCATACATTAAGCCGAATAACATCAACAGATTTTTCGGGTCGAGCTGGGCCATATTATTTCAAACCGAGTTACCCGTCGTTTCATCTTCAAAACCCGGTTCGTGCAGAAAGTAAACCCTTGTGTCAGAAACACCGTGAGAGTGAAGTCAGTGTAAGTTGAAAGGGAAAAGTGCTTGTACTGAATAATCACTTATCAAAGTACAATCACAATGGCTTCCTCAAACAACTCCGTAGCAGAAAATAACAAGAAGAAAACCAAAAAACCACAAACCTCAACACCTACTAGCAAAATCAAGAAAGATAACAAAAGCATTGAAAAATCCAAAGAGAACAACAAAAACAATAACAAGAATCAGAAGAAGCTCAATTTCACCAACGGAGATTCCAAAGAACAGAAAGAAAATGGAAGAAGAAAGAAACATGAAAACGACGATGACGAAGAAGAAGGTGCGAAAACGCACGTGTTTCCGATGAATCGAATCAGGACGATTTTGAAGGGTGAAATTAGCGATTTGCGTGTTTCTCAGGAAGCTTTATTGGCGATTAACAATGCTGCGGTAATTTTATGAATGTTCATGTTTTTTTTTTTGTTATTGTTATGTGTTTTTGATTTGGTGTTTATGTTTTGTAGGAGAAGTTTCTTGAACAATTAGCGGAGGAAGCTTATGGTTGTTGTGCTCAGGATCGGAAGAAGTCTCTGAGTTACAATCACTTATGTAATGTTTCTTTCGTTTTCTCCTTTTTTTTTTTTTTATTATTAGCTGTTACATTTGTACTTGCTGCTTGCTGTAACCTGTAATTTCATCGAGACTAGCGAAACCTTGGCATGTGTACTACCGACACTTTAGATCAAATGTGTGTTCGATGTCTGATATGTGTTAGTGTCCGACACGTACAAATGTAGTTGCATTTCAATTATTATCAATGTCTGTGTGTTAAAGTCAATACTCAATACTGAGTTTGTGTCGGTGCTTCATAACCCTTCACTATGCCAACAATAGCCCAAATCTAGCGACTTCTCCGCCATTAACATTTATTTATATCTAAATTATGGGAACTTTAGAGATGAGATGCCTTTCTTTGTTTTATATTGGCTTGTACATTTAGGTTTTGTAAAATTTTAGGCTATAATTATAACAAAAATGCTTTTGACTAAAAAAGATGTAGTCTGCTTGAACAATTGGGAATTGATAAATGACAATGGATTAGAATTTTTTACCTCCGTATGTACGGTTATCTGTATGTGTATAGTGTGTTGTATATGACTATTTGTTACCTTGTGATTGGTCATTTAACAGTTTTGTTGTGTATTTCTGCAAATATATTTGTCATGAATAACATAACAATGTAATTATAACTTGACACTGTTCTTTTGTACTTTGAAAGTAAACTGTTTGAGTATAATTCTTAAACAATTATGGTTACATTTCTAAGGTGAATAATGGGTGGGTGAGGTGAGTCTTTGAAAACTCTTCAGCCTTTAAGGTAGATTTTAGGGTTTAAGGCACATCATACTGGTCTTGTTCTGGTACAATGAAGCTCATAATCTAGCAGCTGTGCCAGATCAAATTGAATAATAGTAAATATTGTTACCAAAACTATCACATTAAGCTTATCAACTCGGGGTCTGGTTAATAAGACACAAGGAGAAAAACATGTTGTGTGATATTAGTATCAATCGAGTTGATATTATGTAGCATTTTGCATACGGATTATCTCTAGATGTGGTGTGAAGTGTGAGGAATTTTCAGTTATACAGTATAGCTGTCTTCTGTAACCGTTTCCTCTATTCACTACTGAATAGTTTTCAACCCATTTACTTATAAATATCACCACTACTTTGTTCTAGAAACCTATATTCTGATTCACATGAACTAAAATTAACCTATTATTAAGTTAGGGTTAAATGGTTTGGAGACATGGTAAAATCATTAAACTTCTTTAGTGTTGTGAACTAGAAAAGGGAATGGTGAAGTTTTTTAAAATATTTTCCTGTTGCTCTTCTGTATAATTGCTTTCATTGCAAGCTATTTCAAACATTGCCTTCTCTTTCCCTGTGCAATATTGAAGGGAATTTCTATCATTATCATGAATAAAAGATTGGTAGGTGTCAACAGAAAAATCATTAATCTAACCCATTAATTAGGCACTGAAAGTTATCATTTTTGTTCTATTAGTTTTTTACTTCGAACTCTATCAATAAGAGTGAAAGCAAGGAGGGTGAGTTCAACAACTCAATATCGTAAAACCTTTTTTGTTTTGTTTTTGGTCTGCACTTGGCAGTGTTAAAACTGAAAATATGTACCAACACAAGATTTAATATTTGACCTATACTATAAATGGGTTATAGAACTGCTACTTTGGATGTCCATGGGAGTCAGTCCTTGTGCATGTTTATATGTACGCCTGCTTGTGCATTGAGACCATTCAATATTTCCCAATTACTGATTAGACAATTTCTGTGTTTCAGCACGCGTTGTCAGTAAACAAAGAAAATATGACTTTCTGTCCGGTAATTTCTTATCCTTGTTGAAATTTTATCTTGCAACCATTGAAATATTTGAAGTTCACCTTTCCATGTATATTTACCACTAATTAAAAAGGTTTCTGCATTGCTTTTGCTTATTCAGACTTTGTTCCTGAGAAAGTGAAAGCTGAGGATGCATTAAGAGAGACAAACTCAAGAGGGAATACAGGAGGTTAGGAAATGTAAAACAAACATAGCGGTGAATCTAAGCCTATTCTTTTGTTAAATCTGCACATTCGGAAATGGAAACATGTATGATGGTTAGTAATGTACTGTTTTACATTGCCATAGTGTACTTAACGTTGCACTCTTCTTTAAAGGTCCCATCTCATATGGCTATATTGTTTTCTTCCTGTGGCTATGCATACTTGATGCTTGGCATTTGTAACTGTTATTTTCATTTTTATATTTTTGTTGAAAATTCTGTGGCACGGCTGAAGTTAAATTTGCCATGGGAAGATAGAAAACATACAGCGTTACTAATTACTAATTACTAATTACAGGGCTTTGAGATGGAAGGAGGTAAGAAATGCTCACCCTCCACCCCAAAAAAAAGTTACTTCACCCCTGCCCTTGTTGCCATGGTTCCCCATTTTTATTGCCTGGCTTCTCACTTCTTTCAGCTCACAATTTAATTTCCTCTCCTTTCAACTTGTAAAAAAAGACTTTGGTCACTTCCCCCCTTCTTCCAAAGTCCTCCCATTCAAACACAGCAATTTTTTCCACTATTTTTTTTTAAAAAAATGAATTATGTACTTTAGTTGTTTTTTAGATCTTGCATTCGTTTCTTTTGCCTAATATTTGTCTCTTGGTCACAATTGTGTGCTCACTGCTTTGGATGGCTATACATTTGAGCTTTAGAGTAGACATGCACGCAAACTGAATTTGCATCTTGGATGTTATGATTGTATGTGTTGAGTGGATCACCTTATAAATTATTATCGTCTACCAGGTGTACTCTTACAACGTTAGAAGGAATTTTTACGATGGTCTTTTAGTGGTTTTCTTTCAGGTGTTGTTCTCGAGTTCAAACAAATTCTATTTATGGTTTGTCAACAGGACTTGGTAACGTCTGAAAGTACAGAGATACAGATCTGAAACATAATCTGTGACTCTCAGTTGGATCAGCCAAATTTGTGTCAAATGTAATGGCTACAAATTCAAGTAATTCATCGGGTTGGGATTGTATACCTTTGGGGTCTTTGTCTCTAACTCTCTTAACTTTCTCATTCATCTAAATAATTTATTTTAATCATCAATCTATATACAATATACTGACCAAAGTCACCAAATAGTAATGGTTAGAGCATCCTTTTCAGTTCATATTAACCTCTTTGTTTGAAGAGAACTGTTATAGGAACAACCACAGTTTGGACACCGTAACACACCGTATAAATTTTCCTCTTCAATTGATATGCATGCAAACCACGGTCATTTAAAAGATATTAGAAAACGGCAACTGGTGTCCGTATATACTTATATTATCGGTTGTCCCAAAAGGATGTCATAAATCATTTCTCTTATTTGAAACCTTCAATTTTTCGGCACCGGTAGCTAATTTGCCCTTTCCTTATCACAAGATGAAGACACATTTCTTTTGCAATTCCTTTGGTTTTCTGGTTTGGAAATTCTATTTTTATTGATAAATCAGAAACATGAAGTCCTTAGACATGTCTCCCTCTAATCAAGAAGAAAAGTAGACTCGTAAAGCATAACCACTCCCTCCAGAACTTGAGAATCAACACTCTTGCCAACCACCATAAACCTATTCTGATGAACTGCTATACTAAAAGTTGGTCCTTGTGAACCATCTTTCCATATTTTTATCCAAAGTATTGACTCAAATCAAGCCTAGCAAATCAACGTTGATATTCAACCAGCCCTGAAAATGAAACAGACTGTGATCCAGCTTGCAAGACTGTCAAGTGTCAATGGTGATGGCTGTCTCTATCCAAATTTCCTAAATGCATAATACCTATTTACTTGAAGTAGACCTCTCAGCAGTTCTTACATAACATGTTGATAATAATAAAATTCCGGTGAATGATTTTACCCCAGAAGAATGGTCGATATCACTAAAGATATTGTTAGAACTATTACATGTCATATCTGGTTTAGGAATCTAATGTAATTAATCTGCTGCTAATTTTATGATAGATTCAAACTTTCACATTCCTTGGTTTTATGGCTCGGTGGCTATGTACACAAGGACACAAATATCTGACCCGATC
The DNA here is from genome assembly GCA_018208015.1 of Medicago ruthenica. NCBI lineage: Eukaryota > Viridiplantae > Streptophyta > Magnoliopsida > Fabales > Fabaceae > Medicago > Medicago ruthenica. The sequence goes on from WNNG01000463.1 coordinate 155,604, forward strand.
TTATGATATATCAAGGCTATATAACAAATCATTATGCCTAAGTAAAAAAATACTTTCAAGTGTGGCTCAAAATAGCCATAGTGTTCACTATTCTTAATGAAATGGATTTTAAAAAAATCCCAAAATTATAGTAACACTTTTTAGAAACTAGATAGTAAGAAATTTTATGAGTAATCATCCGTTAATCCGTCCTTCGTCCACAACAAACATTAATGGCAACAAAGATAATCAGAAGAGTCCCACCGGCAAGAAACACTGAGCTAATAGTGCATCGTAGTTCAAAGGCTAACATCAACAGAGTTTATTCAAGTAACCAACATCAGATTTCTCACCCAAACGTAATAATATCATGAAACTTGATCAAAATGTATTTTAAAAATAAAATTCTAGAGACTTGTTACTTCAGTTAGCAGCAAGTACGTGATTGTTTTGCTATTTCAAAAAAAGAATTATAATTTACAAGTAAATGCTACGCAATAAAACTCATTTTGTCTTTTATTTTTATGCCTCCTCACACACACACAAACACACACACACACACACACATAGATCTCACTGTTTTTCCTGCTTCCCCAAGCAAAATCCAACTTCCTAATATATTAAAGTAGCCTTTGACACACTACCTCTCATTGATGTATAAACATGTATGCTGACAATTTAAGTTTCTAAAGAAACATTTCACCAAACTTCAAAGGAAAAAAAAACCCTTTCATGATTCCTTATATTTCCATCCCTCCATCACTCTTACATGCATCAAAGCATTCACTCCAAGGACCACCCTTCCATTTTCAACTCCTTTCTACAAACTATGGTAATGATGAAACATCCATTCTTCTCTCTCACATTTCTTCTAATTGTTTTTTTCTCTTCCACCACCACTTTAGCCCAGAAATCACCTGCTCCAGCCCCTTCAACCGATACAGCCCCAACAGACATTATCAGAATCCTCAAAAAGGCTGGAGGGTTCACCACACTTATCCGTCTCCTCCAGACCACACAAGTTTCCACCCAAATAAACTCTCAACTCTTAAACTCGAATGGTGGTTTAACCTTGTTTGCGCCCAACGACAATGCATTTTCAAGCCTCAAACCCGGATTCCTCAATTCGCTAAGCGATGAACAAAAGAACAAACTCATCCAATTTCACTTGCTACCTACATTTGTATCCATGTCCAACTTTGATACTTTGAGCAACCCGGTGAGAACACAGGCTGGTGATGACCCTTATAGGTTGGGACTGAATGTAACAAGTTCAGGAAACCAAGTGAACATGACAACAGGTATTGTTAATGTCACGCTTGGTGGTACTGTTTACACCGATCACCAGCTCGCAGTTTACCAAGTGGACAAAGTGCTCCTTCCTCGGGATTTCTTTGTTGCTAAGCCTCCTGCTCCGGCTCCAGCACCGGAAAAGACTAAGGCATCGTCCAAGAAGAAATCTTCTGATAACGATGATGGAGTTGCAGGAGACGATGATTCTGGTGATGTTAATGTAAAACAAAGACGTCTGATGTTGGTTCCTGTTGCTGTTGCTACAATCATAGTAGCATTATATTCATGGTGAAGATCATGTACCAAAGGTTAAAGATCATGCAACTGGGGCGGATTAATTGATCTACATTTTGCAGTCTTATATAGTGTTTTGTCAATTATATTGTCTTGTTAATTTTTCTTTGTTTCTTATTTCTCATATGAATCTAATCAGTTTGTATATGTAAGCTGGTGTTAAAAGAAAAATGAAGCTTTGCAAAATTGAGAAAGCTTCCTATGACAAAATCAGTTACCCTGGAACCTTATGTTATTAGGAGAAATCTCAATGATGTTGCTCAAGATCACTACTAAAATATGATAAAATTTAGGCAAAATTGATTCTAAGGCCATTTTTTTTAGATTGGTATAATATTGTTTAACTACCCAATTTGCAATCATAAAATGTTCCATATGTGCAAATATAGCTGTGTAATGATATAAAGTAGGGTTAAATAAGTTTTTCGTCCCTAAAAATATAGTGAATTTTGATTTTAGTCCCTAAAAAATTAAACAGAATGTTTTCGTCACAAAATTTTTTATTTTGTTTTTGATCCCTGATGGCCAATTTATGTTAATATGAATGTCAAGATTATGAGTCTTTTATGTTCAAAATGTGTTCATATTATGTCCGTTTATTATGTTCAACTTTTGTATGTTCATATTATGTCAAAAAAATGTCAGGAACACGTCAAAATTACTTTCGTTAGGGACCAAAAACAAAACAAAAAATTTTGTGAGAATGAAAACACCTCGTTTTATTTTATAAGGACTAAAATCAAAATCTATTGTATTCATAGAGACGAAAAACTTATTTATCCCTATAAAGTAAGTGACCGAAGGAGTTGTTTACTTTGATGATTATGTTGCATGTTTTTTTGGTTGTTAATTCAACCACTTTATTGTATTGGTTTCCTTGTGTGTATCTTGTGACTTTATGTATGAATTGGAGTCCTTGTTTAGTTTATGAACTCACTAAAAACCAAGTACAAACTTGTACCTTTATATGTACATCCAAATGAATAAAAAATGCATGAATTGAATGATGCTTTCTTGCGTCTTTGTTGAATGAAAAATGCATTAATATTCTGTTCAATATTAGTTAATTTGTTAATCATTTCATGATTAACTCTATATAAAGACCATTTTGACTAACATATATTTGTTTGGTAAGCAAATTTTACTAAAGTGAGTACAAGAGGAACTCAAAATCCATTACAAAAGCAACATCTAGAACTAATCTAAAAAAATCAAGTTTTTGTTTCTCTCCACCCTACAAATAAACCAAGAACTTGACAACCTCTTTATATGATCCAAACCTCCTAGGTGTTAGCCACCTTTGCGTTATTTAAATTTTCGACGGACTCCGATTGCCACAAACATTTAAACTGGAGATTTATATATCGATTGTAATGAGAATTTGCACTCATTATATTTTTCTACGTTAAAGGGTGAAACTTCAATAGGAGAATAGTTTCTTCACATTTTTGTTTAAAATTGCTAACGACGAAATATTGAGAAAATTTCTGTTACCGTAAATTTCTATTACCGTAAAATATAATGAGAATTTGCACTCATTATGTTTTTCTACGTTAAAGGGTGAAATTGTGCAATAGACCATCCTCAACAGTTTAGGTAGACTTTAATGAGTAAGGAGGTGTCATAAGAAATGGTTTGTTTACAAAGACAAGAACCAATTTAGTGGTTTACTCGAAAGATTTTGATTATGATATAAATCAATGATGGAGTAATCCCTTAAGGTGTCTTGGTTTTGTTGATTATTATATCACTAGTAGGAGATTATACGGTTTTGTGAAAAAGGGGTTTTGGTTGTATTGTGTTATAGTTGTAGTTTGAGTCTTCTTAGTTTTTTTTTTTCTTTTATCTGTTATGTGGGTATTTTTGTTCATTTGAGGTGTGATTGTAACTCTAGTTCTTTAAACCTATTATTAGCGTGTCTTCTAATTTGAAATAGTTTTAATTAATATATATTTTTTACTTCAGAAGAAACATTGTTAATTTATATATTAGAAAAATACATAAACATTAGATAAGATGTATTTTCTGACGAGATGATTTCAAATTATAAGTTATATTGTCTATGGATAAACGTAGTAAAATCAGCACAATTACTTAAAGTCAAAATTCACATTTACTGGGGTTTTGAAACTTTTGCAATATGAGTATAATATTTGGAGTAGATTAAGAGCACTAACAAAATAAACATAAGCCATTGTGTCTCAATAACATCTATAGGAGGCTAAAAATCCCCGTAAAATAAATATCTCATATAACGGAGGTTAACAATCCTGTAAAATTACCGCCACATCATATTTAAGATATATGTTGTCATTAAAAACCCTACAAATATTCGGCACACATACCTGATGCGGTTTTTGAGACCCCCTCAAATCAATTGCGGAGGTCGAAAACCTCCACAATTTTTTTAAATTCCCCTACTAAATAACATGTTTTTTTTTTTATATAGTGATCAATGGGAGGAGTCACAAAGGTTGACATTCCTAAAGTCTGAGGTGGGTCATTAGGTATTTTTAAGATGAATTTGAGGAAAATTTGCTTGTTGATGTTATTCCTCCGAATGATATAGGGATTTTAGAGAATCTGAAGGATTCCTTGAAGGAATTGGTTGTGCTTTTCCTTCAAAAGTCTTAATTGTTTAGCAAAAGAGAATGGACTTTTTCTGTACCGTTATTGACTTGTGAAATTCTTTTTCAAGTAGATTATTTCATATATTTAGCCCCTCGTTGTAATTATTTTGAATTGGATTCAGCCTTACAAACAATATTACTTTTAGCTCTCACTCTCCCCCCACCCCTAACCTCTCTCCACACAAGAAAAACAATGCTAGAACCCGAATCTGTAACAAATTTCATTAACATTATCTTGTCTAACATTACTTTGATGTTAATAATGTTGTGATTGACAAGATTTTGTTGTATATACTATTTTTTTATGCTTTGGTGACAAATTTAAATAGATTGATTTGTTGCAGTAATTTTGTGAGGCTGAAAAAAGTATGTCAAACCAATATTTTTTGTTGCCAACAAAATTGCCCCAAATATTTTTTTTATTGTTGATGAGATTATTGTTGGATATTTAGGTTTTAAATAAAACAAATTTCATTAAACATGTTCGATAATCATGAATCATAGCGGAAGCAAACAAAACATTGAACATGATTATGATCGGATCTACGACATATTTGATTTATCAAGGATGTTAATAATTATGTATTAGGAATACCTGGATGAAGCTTTGATGGTAGTCCTATTAACAACAACAATAAACGGAGAGAGGACATGATCTGAAACAAACAACAATGGTTAGTGGCGGCTGATTTGGTTCTTCCTCAACCGGTACTTTTATGCCTCTAATTCTCTTCAGATGGGGAGAAGAGAGAGTTTTGCCGTGTACGGTATATTGAGGACCATAGCCTCTTATAGTGTGATGACCATTCGGGTTTCCCATTATTCCGTTAATGAGCCATCCAGACAGCCACTCATTTAGTTCATATCAATTAATTAAATATTTAATTAATTATATAATTAGAAATCTAATAGTCTTATTACTTAATTTGATCACTAATAATTGATAAATAACTAATATAATTATTATTGCTAGCGAAAAGACGGGCACTCACGTGTCCGTCTTTCCGCTCTTTTTATTGTGCTAACATGTGTAGATTATCAACGATATTTTATAAAAATTTGCGTGTAAATTATAAGTATAGATATAGATATTTGTGAATTTCAAATATAACAAACACAAACCATATTTATCTTTTTCAATGACAACAATAATATAACAAATAAAATAAAAATTCTTATTTTTTTAATAACACCGTCACCAACAATATAACATTATTATGAGAAAATTTGTTTAAAGGTATAATTGGAATAACAAAAAAGCCAGTCCAACTTCCTCCTAAAAGGGGCTATTTTCTTTATATAGTATAGATGATTTTTTTTTTGACAAGTTATATAGTATATATGATATTTGCCCATATAATGATATTGAAATATAATTAAAAAATAAAATATTCCAACAAATATAACTTGTCATTTAGATATTTTTCTTTACCTTTTATGTTTTTCTACTTAAATATGTTTTTGACCATTTTCTTTTTCTCTTATTTGAAAGCCACGTCTATATTTATACAAGAGAAACAAATGATCAAAACATAGATAGTAAAAACATATTTAAGCCGTCTGACATAAAAGATAACAAAAGCCACGTAAATGACATGATATATCAACAAAAATAACATTAGGGCCAATTGTGTACTATACAGAAAATATTTCCTTGACATATTTTTTTCTCTCACCAAACCATTGTTATAAACAAATCTTCGTGAATTATGGCACAAAAAACAAAAGAGGAAATAGACTGAAGATTGTCAATCACAACAAATTTTAAAGTGATGTTAAATAACGGAACATTAATAAAATTTGCCATTGTTTTAGTTGCTAGCATTGTTTTTCGTTACAAGGCTATATTAATTTAACCCAAAAATAATTACAATAATATCACTAAACCGGGGGGAGGGAGTGACAAATGTTCGGGCAGCAGCGTATGCTCATTTTGCGAATCACTTTAACAAATTAGGTAATGTTGTTAAACCTCGGGTGGATGCATTTAAAAGAGAAATTTGACTAAACCGTTAAGTGAGGAGGAGGTTAGATAGGTGGTGTGGGACTGCGACAACTTTAAAAGTCGTTGTTGTCGGAATGGTAATAATGTTGGGTTTATCAAGGATTTTTGGAGCAAGATTAAAGGTGATGTAGTGCGTTGTTTATCGGGTTCTATAGGAATGGTGAATTGGTGAGAGGTCTAAATTGTACATTAATAGTTTTAAATCCTAAAGCCGACAGTCCATAACAATTGGCTGATTTTAGACCCATTTCTCTTGTGGGATGCATGTATAAGGTATTGGGTAAGGTGTTAGCTAATCGCCTTAGGAAGGTTATTGGAAGTGTTATATCAGGTTCTCAGTCAGCTTTTATCAAAGGGATGCAAATCCTTGATAGTAAACTTATTAATAACGAGGTGGTTGATAAGGCGCATAAAACAGAGAAATAATTATTACATTTTAAGATAGTCTTTGAGAAGGTGTATGATTTAGTTGATTAGAAGTATTTAGATGTGATTTTAGGAAAGATGAATTTCCCAATTTTGTGGCAGAAGTTGATTATGGAGTGTGTTACTACTGCTACAACTTCAATTCTTGTGAGTGGTTGCCTGACTGCGAATTTACTTTGGAGAGTGGCCTGAGGCAAGGTGATCCTCTCTCTCTGTTTTTTTTGTTTTGATTACTCCTCAAGGCTTGAATGTAAAGATGAATGTTACTTTAGTGGTGAGATTATTTACAGGCTACAAGGTGGGACAAAAAGATAGTGCTCATATTCCGCATTTAGTTCATGATACTCTGTTATTAGGAGAAAAAAGTTGGATAAATGTTAGAGCCTTGAAAGTTGTTCTCATTCTTTTTGAAATCATTTCGGGCGTGAAGATAAATTCTCATAAAAGTATGTTTGTGGGGGTGAATGTCCCAGATTCGTAGGTGTTGTATTAAAAATAGGTTTTTGGTGAGGAAAAGTAGAAATCATTCATTAGGGGGTCATTTGTATCATCTCCTCTATTGAATCTACTTTTAAATACTTTACTTTTTTATTATTATTATTATTATTATTATTATTATTATTATTATTATTATTATTATTATTATTATTATTATTATGTGTGTGTGTGTGTGTGTGTGTGTGTGTGTGGGGGGGGGGGGGGGGGAAGCTTGAAAATGGCGACGACAATTATTAGCTTGCGAGGAGAAGCAAGTGGGGGAGTGTTCTGAGCTATTGAATAACACTTTTTTGCTGGTTGGAGTGGAAGATAGGTGGAGGTGGCATCTAGAGCCAGACAAAGGTTATACTGTCAGTGGTGTTTATTATCTATTGACTTCAATGGAGGCAGTTGTTCGGGCGAACACTAATGATATTATTTGGTACAAAGCAGTTCCGTTAAAAGTTTCTTGTTTTGCTTGTCGCTTATTACATAATCATATTCCTACAAAGGACAATCTGGCTAGGTGAGGAATTACTCAATCTAATTCCACTTCGTGTTGAGAAATGAAAGTAATTTAATTGAATCATTTGAATTGTTTAGAATTCTAAATTCTTTAAAATTTCTCAATTACCTTATCCAAACACACTTTAAGAGAGTCTTGAGAGGAATTTGGATACAGATTTGGAAATTTGTTTGTTGGAAAAGAAGAAATTTGGGGGTGAAAAGTGTTTTGTGGTGTGGATGAAGATGAAACCTAAACGTAACACATTAGTGATTTTTTTTCTTCGTGAATTCCACTTAATTTGTTGAGCGCCAATGGAATCTGTGGGGCACCGAGGAACAATTAGTTATTTTTGAAGAAGGGTTTATGTGAGGGAAGAAGGCAAGGGGGCACACCCTATCTTTCAGTGACTTTTCAACTCACGGGGGGGGGGGGGGGGGGAAGCTTGAAAATGGCGACGACAATTATTAGCTTGCGAGGAGAAGCAAGTGGGGGAGTGTTCTGAGCTATTGAATAACACTTTTTTGCTGGTTGGAGTGGAAGATAGGTGGAGGTGGCATCTAGAGCCAGACAAAGGTTATACTGTCAGTGGTGTTTATTATCTATTGACTTCAATGGAGGCAGTTGTTCGGGCGAACACTAATGATATTATTTGGTACAAAGCAGTTCCGTTAAAAGTTTCTTGTTTTGCTTGTCGCTTATTACATAATCATATTCCTACAAAGGACAATCTGGCTAGGTGAGGAATTACTCAATCTAATTCCACTTCATGTTGAGAAATGAAAGTAATTTAATTGAATCATTTGAATTGTTTAGAATTCTAAATTCTTTAAAATTTCTCAATTACCTTATCCAAACACACTTTAAGAGAGTCTTGAGAGGAATTTGGATACAGATTTGGAAATTTGTTTGTTGGAAAAGAAGAAATTTGGGGGTGAAAAGTGTTTTGTGGTGTGGATGAAGATGAAACCTAAATGTAACACATAAGTGATTTTTTTTCTTCGTGAATTCCACTTAATTTGTTGAGCGCCAATGGAATCTGTGGGGCACCGAGGAACAATTAGTTATTTTTGAAGAAGGGTTTATGTGAGGGAAGAAGAAGGCAAGGGGGCACACCCTATCTTTCGGTGACTTTTCAACTCACTTAACCAATCAACCGTGCCCACTCGGTAAATTAATGACGTGGCATAGATTAAATGGGCCCATGGACCAAAATTCAAGTGATTAATATTTGTAGGGCAAAATTAGAAGGATTAGCAAATTCAGGGACCAAAACTCAAGTGACCCCTATTTGTAGGGACTAAACATATAAATAAGCCTTTTCTTTATAGAGATTTTTAGGAGATTTTTTTTAAAGGAAGATTTTTAGAAGATTGTTAATGGATTAATAGCATGTTTTAATTTATCCATTATATCATTCAATACTTTTATTAAAAAAAAAACATGTATTGAACACATTTTTTTTGAATAACATGTATTGAACACTTCATTATAAATGAAATATTATAAGCATTTTTTCCTTAAAGAAAGAAATTGATTCAAATTCATCCGATCCATCCATTTCATCACCCCAAAACAAATTGTACCTGCTGTGAGTACAATGTATGAAAACTAGGGTTTCAGAGTCTGTTTAGGTCATGTCTTGGGAATGATCCCAAGGTTACTATTTGTAGCCTTGACTTGGGCCTATCTGGCCATGGTTTTGGGCCCAAATCGTAAAGGGCCAAAACCATGACTAGGGCGCCCTCGTCAGCTGCTGAGGGCGCCCCCTGAAGGTGTCTTTTAGGGAGGTCACCTAAGGTTATTTATGACTGTCAAGTGGGCCCTGCGCCCTCCACCAAGGGTTCAAACCCTTGTCTTTAGGATCTCAAGGCCTAAATGGTGAGATCTACGGTCCACAGCCCAACAAGCACGAGTCTTGGGACAAGGCGAAGTGATTAAACTGTTAACGGGGGGTTTTGCCTATGACCTTTTGCCCAGCAAGTGGGGCTTACTGATCACGAAGCTATATGAAAAAATTTTATGAGTACTAGCCCAACATGGATGTTTGCCCAATCATGGGCGCTCTCCCACGATGGGTGCTAGCCCAACATGGGTGTTTAACCCTGCATGGGTACTAACACAACACGGATACTAGCCCAACATGGGTACTAGCTCAACGTGGATACTAGCCCAACATGGGTACTAGCTCCATGTTTCTGTTTTGGGGGCCTTAGTGGGTACTAGCCCAACGAGAGTATTCATGTAGCCCAACAAGCACGAGTCTTGGGACAAGGCGAAGTGATTAAACAGTGTGTCGAAATGGCTCCTTTGAGTAGATTAGATTGCCGCGCCGGAACTAGCCCAATATGGGCGTGATACCTCTTGAAAGTTTAGGTTGAGGACGCGCCTTAGTGGAATCCGAAGGTTGACATGAGGCGACCGTTCGCTCTCGCTGACGTGTTCGCATCGCAACGGTTCTTGGAAATCGTGCCAACTTAGGTGACGTCATCTGCACGTTTTCCCAGGCTTTTGTACTTTAAACTGATTTTGGATCTACTTTTCTCCACTTCCTGTCTTTCCTCTACCTTTTCACTTCCATTCCCTCCGTTTTTCTCTCCCAAATCGTTTTTTGCCGTACAAACTGTTACAGTCTCTGTGGATCGCTGCGCCTACCGTTTATGGATCGTTCGGAGCCCGTGTTCTTTCTCTATCCTTCGCTTGTCTAAATCCAGGTAACCCTATTCGATCTTGTTCTTTTTAAGTTAAATCAGTAGTATGGTGATAATTAGGGAGTGCGATGAGGCGGGTAGGGAGTTATCCCCAGCGAATTCGGAGGAGAGGTGTAGGTTGTGGAGGGAAAGTGTTAGGCATACGAAACGGTCAGATGGAACCACTGATTGGGTGGTGTTCAATAAGGCCTACTACGACCACTCCTTTTTAACAGAGTTTTCGAGTAATTCAGACGAGGGTGAAAGAGGGTGTAGTAGTGGGAATTCGTCTGACTGTGTTATTCATTCTGTTCGCCCAGGTCCGTTTTGTGGGAGAGGAATTTGTTACATGGCGTCCTCCAGTGGATCAGAGCAGGAGAGTTTCGCCGACGAGGTACTTCGAACAGAGTCCGTGTACATGGACCCCCAACGAGTGGCGTTTTTTCAGAGTAAGCTGCACGTGTCCTCTACGGGATTTGAAGAGGATGTGGTCTTGGAACATTGTCGCCCAAGTGAGAAAATGTGCGTACAAAGGCCGAAGGGAGTAAAGAGTGAGATGTTTCACATGTATACGGCTGTTTTTGAGGATCTGGGTGTAAAGTATCCCTTCACGCCCTTTGAGGTTGACGTACTAAATTGTTTGAATGTGGCGCCTTCTCAGCTGTAGCCAAAAAGCTGGGCGTTTATACGTGATAAGTGCCAAAAATGAGTTAAAAAGCATAGTTAATTTAAGCACTTAAGTAGCTTGTTTTGCAAGTTATCATGGGAAAAGCTCATAATCACTTATCAAATGCCCAATTATGCTTTTACTTCTTTCCCCATCCACTTATGCAGGAAAATGCAAGCTAGGACATGATTTGAGCAAAGAAAAATGAAAATTTGAATATGGTAACTCGCCCAGCGAACTCATGGCGAGAGAATGGCGAGCTTAGACAGGGAATTTTCAGGATCAGGGGAGCTTGATTTCGCTCAGCGAGATTATTCATCGCTCAGCGAACCAAGGCGGTTTAAGGAGATTTGAAGACGTGGCTGAAAACCACTGGTGAACTTTTAGTATCTCGCCGGGTGAGAAAAATCTCGCCGGGCGAGATACTACATTTCAGCTTTTAGTATTTAAGCTTTGTTTTAGTTTTTTTTGATATATTATTCATAGATAGCTTATTTTTACAGTTCAGTAATATTTAGGATTTAGTTTTAAGAGATAAAATAGGGCTAGAAGCTATGATCTTCAAGGAGCAAAAGTGATTGGATTGTGGAATCAACCAAAGACTTTGGGAAATCAAGACTTAGGTTATGATCTTCATCTTTTCTCTACTCTTTTGTATAGTTGTCATGAAAATGAACAACTAACTTCCCTTTGTTGGGATTGGAGGTATTCTTTCTAGCTTAGATGTAATCTTTGATTATGTAAATATATGATTTTAGCAATTTATGTGTTATTGAAGTTATTCTTGATTTTCATTCTCATGCTTGGTTCAATTGATATTGACAAATACTTTTGAATCTATGTTTAGAATAATCTTCTATCAAAATAAGAAAATCTAGAAATGGATTTGGGTTTTGATAATCGCATAAAGTGTCGGAACGTAATGCTTTCGGATCGTTTGATTGATTGGGAAATCGTCGATTAAACGATACGATCGATCTCACGATGTCATTTGGGAAATCAATGACGTTGTTGAGTGATACGTGATATTTTCGCTAAAACGCTAAAATTCATATGCATGATTTTTAGATTATATTCGATGCAAGATTGATGAACTCCTATCCCAACGCTTTTATTCCCTATTACTTGTCGTTTTATTTCTGTTTTTAGGTCACTTTAGTTTATATGCAACCAAGTCACGAAACCCCTAACTCAAAACAATATCGATTGTTGAATGGTTCGAGATAGCGCACCTAATCCCTGAGGAGACGATAATTTAAAAATACTTACTTTTGTTACTCAACTAACAAAATGGCGCCGTTGCCGGGGATTAGTGTTTAGATATTTTGAGCATCGCAATAATTGGTAGTGTTTTGAGCTTTTGTATATATCGTGTTAATATTTTTCGTTTCTTTTTGTACATTATAAATCTGTGTGTGCATTAACCCTCTTTCTTATACAAAGAAAATTTTCTTGTTAGTTACACTTGTTTCAGATTCTCAACATTGAAAGAAATCATGGCTGATCATCATGATTATTTCAACTTCTATAATCCATACGAGAATGAATCTTATCAACAATTTAAACAATATTCGTCTGAAGATGAACAAACGGCAAGAACAAAAAATACTTTGAATTTGTTCATGCAACAATCCATGATCAACATGCAAAATACCGACCGAAGATTGAGAGCTTTATCATGCCAATTGGAAATTTTGCAAGTTCAATTAAATTTTCTACCAAGAATCATGGATGTTCAGACCAGCAATCAATCCACTTTGGAATTTGGAGAGATTGTTGAAGACGATGTTGATGAAAGTGAGGAAGAGTCAATGTTTGAAGGATGTGGTATAAGGAAAATAGTAGAAGAAATTAAGATACCACACCAATTAGAACTTCCTCAAGAAAGGTCAGATGCTGAAGAGGCCAGAGTTGTTGATAGTGAAGAAGTGATGGATATTGAGAAGACGGAACAGTTTCTTAACAAGGAAGAAACTTGTGAAAATGAGGGGATGAAAGTGAGTAAGACCGAATTTGAGTTGGTAATAGATGACATATGTTCCTTGCTCAACATATTCTGGATAGGGAGGTTATGGACTCCACATCAGCTGTTCTGCAAGTTCATGGAATTCCTCCCAAAGCAAAGGAATACTAAGGCTGATGTGCGTTCCGTCTCATTTTGGCCACCCTAACGAATCAGGCGTCGAGCTAACGACGTAAAACAAGCGCGTGTTGGGAGGCAACCCAATTTTGTAAGTTTTTATGCTTTATTACTGCTTTTTAGTAACTATAGGTAAAGCTAAAAATGACAAGTCTTTTGAAATGCTGCATTTTTGAAAATTCTGCAACCTTTCATTCTCGCGGAGCGAGACATTACTTCGCTGAGCGAAGCTTACTGATAAGCTCTTTAACAGCAAAGTATCAGATGCATGATAATGATAATGATAGAAATTATTTCAAAGTGCAAAGCCAAGTTACTTGTTTCTTGCTTTTCTAGGTGTATACTTCAATTTGAAATGAGTACTTTGCACAAAAATTTATCTCATACAGTTTTACACGATAACATGCTTATTATGTGAACCACTTAGAACTAGCCCAAATGTGAGGAATCCTCAAGTGCTTTACATATATGCAGGAGACCGGCATTCATTGTTTCACTCGATTGTTTTATGTTAAATCTGATAATTGTTTTGAACTGTATGAAAGCACATAAATGATCAAGGCATTCTTTTGAAAATGAGAAGAAACACTTGACCACAAAAAGCCTACCCTGTGAGAGAGCGAGTATCTGATAACCCCATTTGAGCCTAATGAATCAGAATCCTTAACTATGAACTGTCAATATTCATAAGCAAAATGCTTAGTGAATTTGCCCAAGTTTTCAAAATCCAGTTCATAGTTAAATCACTAATGGATTCTGATATTTTTTTTATCTTTATTTTGAACCTTAAACCATCATGTTTATTTGTCCCTTGCCTGATGATAAGGGAACATTCAATTAGGGTATCATTTTGTATAAGTTGGGGAGAAAAGGGAGGTAGTGTATGTCAAGTAGTGGTGAACTTTGAAAATTGATCTTGACAACAAGAAAAAGAAAATGAAAAGAAAAAGAAAAAGAAAAAGAAAAAAAAAAGAAAAAAAGAAAAGGAACCAAGAAAAAGAAAAGAAAAAAGAGAAAAATTCAATAAATCAAAAAAAAAAAAGTTGTCAAGATCAAAGTAATACTTGTATATCACCAATGGTTGATAATGAGAATTTGGAGGAAGTTGTTTAATTAGAAAGAATGTTCCTCTATGCTTGGCCATTTGAATTCAATTTTTCCCACATATGACTTATCTTTTGAAACCAAGCCAAGATACAACCTTCAAAGACCTTGTGATCTATGCTTTTGTGCTTTTTGAGATGATATTTGGATGGACACATAACTTAATCAAGTTGTTAGCAGAATTGCCGGATGAGTGTTCAAAACCCTCACTTCATGATTTCATTTTGCTTATTTACTTTCAAAGAAGTGTGTTAGGTGTGGTTCATTGTTAATTATGTTATTAACTTGAATTGTGTGATATGAATTTTGTGTTTAGGACTTATGCCGCATTCATAGTATATATCTAGATTAATGAGAAACTTCATACTTGCCCGCGCAATCCACATTGGAATTATGTCATCTGAAAACTTTTCATTTCTTTGCATGTATTGTACTTTTGTCCAAAGCCTTGATTTTTCCATTTCTTTTGAGTCCTTTGTTTGAGGACAAACAAAGATTTAAGTTGGGGAGTGTGATAAGTGCCAAAAATGAGTTAAAAAGCATAGTTAATTTAAGCACTTAAGTAGCTTGTTTTGCAAGTTATCATGGGAAAAGCTCATAATCACTTATCAAATGCCCAATTATGCTTTTACTTCTTTCCCCATCCATTTATGCAGGAAAATGCACGCCACGACATGATTTGAGCAATGAAAATTTGAATATGGTAACTCGCCCAGCGAACTCATGGCGAGAGAATGGCGAGCTTAGACATGGAATTTTCAGGATCAGGGGAGCTTGATTTCGCTCAGCGAGATTATTCATCGCTCAGCGAACCAAGGCGGTTTAAGGAGATTTGAAGACGTGGCTGAAAACCACTGGTGAACTTTTAGTATCTCGCCCGGCGAGAAAAATCTCGCCGGGCGAGATACTAAATTTCAGCTTTTAGTATTTAAGCTTTGTTTTAGTTTTTTTTGATATATTATTCATAGATAGCTTATTTTTACAGTTCAGTAATATTTAGGATTTAGTTTTAAGAGAAAATAGGGCTAGAAGCTATGATCTTCAAGGAGCAAAAGTGATTGGATTGTGGAATCAACCAAGGCTTTGGGAAATCAAGACTTAGGTTATGATCTTCATCTTTTCTCTACTCTTTTGTATAGTTGTCATGAAATGAACAACTAACTTCCCTTTCTTGGGATTGGAGGTATTCTTTCTAGCTTAGATGTAATCTTTGATTATGTAAATATATGATTTTAGCAATTTATGTGTTATTGAAGTTATTCTTGATTTTCATTCTCATGCTTGATTCAATTGATATTGACAAATACTTTTGAATCTATGTTTAGAATAATCTTCTATCAAAATAAGAAAATCTAGAAATGGATTTGGGTTTTGATAATCGCATAAAGTGTCGGAACGTAATGCTTTCGGATCGTTTGATTGATTGGGAAATCGTCGATTAAACGATACGATCGATCTCACGATGTCATTTGGGAAATCAATGGCGTTGTCGAGTGATACGTGATATTTTCGCTAAAACGCTAAAATTCATATGCATGATTTTTAGATTATATTCGATGCAAGATTGATGAACTCCTATCCCAACGCTTTTAATCCCTATTACTTGTCGTTTTATTTCTGTTTTTAGGTCACTTTAGTTTATATGCAACCAAGTCACG
This sequence comes from Medicago ruthenica, assembly GCA_018208015.1. Lineage (NCBI taxonomy): Eukaryota > Viridiplantae > Streptophyta > Magnoliopsida > Fabales > Fabaceae > Medicago > Medicago ruthenica. Next base: position 171,472 of record WNNG01000463.1, read on the forward strand.
AAACCCCTAACTCAAAACAATATCGATTGTTGAATGGTTCGAGATAGCGCACCTAATCCCTGAGGAGACGATAATTTAAAAATACTTACTTTTGTTACTCAACTAACAATACGTGCTTTTGAGATTGTATGCGAGGGGCTGGGTTTCCAGCCCTCAGTTGGATCCTTCTTCACGTTTTATGGCACGAAGGGGGTGGATAAGATGTCTTGGGTGTCCATCAGTGCGCATCCTGGCAAGAGGTTGTTCCCGCCCTACGCCTCTCATTATAAGAATTGGAGACAAACGTTCCTCAGGACCCGGGGACGAAAGGATTGTGAGGCAGCTATCGTGTGGGTTGATGGTAAGCTGAGGTTTCCCATATGTTGGACGAGTGCTCCGGCGTCTATCATGGGGTTTGACTACGAGAAGCTGGACGCATATGACCAGGGTGTCGTCTATTTTTTGTATAAAATGCTGCCCATGAACATCCGGGAGTTGTTGAATAGGGAAGGGGATGTGAATAGCTTATACGCGTATTTACGTGAGTCAAATTTATTTATTTGTGCCTATACTGTGCTTTTCTATTTTCTTGTCCTCTTAACATTTCTGTTTTCATTTTCTGTAGAGGACATGGCGCCCATGACTGCGGCGGAGAGGAATAAATATCTCGAGGAAATGAAGGCCAAGAAGGCTGCTGAGGGGATGGCAGCCACTGATCCTGCTGGACTCATTACACGCAAGCCGAAGAGGAAGGCTGATCATCTGCCCGAGTCTCAGGCTGAGTCCCTCACGGCGGCCACGCATGATAAGGCGTCGCCCGGGAAAGATGAGAGAGGGAAGGCAGTAACTGAGAAAAAAGGTAAGACAACGCCTTCTCCTTCCTCGATTAGCGCCATCAAGACCAGTGGATCGGTGCAATCTTTCTGGGATGAAGGTTTTGACTATGGTGCCTATGTCAAAGAGAGGTTAGTTTTTAGTCCAGAAGACGCGGAGGCGGGGAACCAGGGCGCTGTTCCCTTTATGACGAGGGATGTGGGAGTTCATTGCTTGCGGTCTATAATGCTCTTGGATTCGGTGGATCGGAAGTATGAAGAATTGGTGCAGAATGAGGAGGCTCTTCAAGCTACGGTGAGGGCATTGGAGAAAGAGGTGAAGGAGGCCAATGACGCGAGGGAGAGAGAAGTGAAGGAAGCCAGAGAGGCGGCGAAGCTTGAGTGTGATAAGTGCATCTCCGATCTGAAAATTGGTTATGCAGCGGATCTTGCTGGGAAGGACGGGGTTATCGCTAAGCTGCAAAATGATGTCGCGGCTGGAGCGGAAAGGGAGGATCAGCTTAAGGCTGAGGTTTCCGAAGCGAAGGGCGAGTTGACTCTGAATTTCGATGCTGGCTTTGAAAGGGCTAAGGCTCAAGTCGCCCTTCTGCACCCTGGCGTCAATCTTTCCGCCCTTGATTCTTTTAAAGTTATTGTAGATGGCACCCTAGTGGACGAACCATAATTTCTCTTGTTGTACTTTTTAATTTATTTCGAACTCAGTACTCTTCTTTAAATTTGTAATGATGTATCGTTTTCCTTAAGCTTCTCGTCTGTTCCTTTTATCTTCAAATTTATTCATTTTAGAAAGCCCCTCCTGGGCGGTGGTCATTACTTGTGTTCATTTCATAACAATGTTGATAATTGTAGGGTTGTTTCATTTTCGGCTCACAACGTCTTAGAGCCCTCTTTGAGGTTAAGGAATTAGGTGGCGATTTCATTTTCGGCTCACGACGTCTTAGAGCCCTCTTTGGGGTTAAGGAATTAGGTGGCGATTTCATTTTCGGCTCACGACGTCTTAGAGCCCTCTTTGGGGTTAAGGAATTAGGTGGCGATTTCATTTTCGGCTCACGACGTCTTAGAGCCCTCTTTGGGGTTAAGGAATTAGGTGGCGATTTCTTTTTAAGCTCACGACGTCTTAGAGCCCTCATTGGGGTTAAGGAATTAGGTGGCAACCCTCGCTGGGGTTCACAAATCGGATGGCGATCTCATTTAAGACTTGGCGTTGGTGATCTATTACAGGCCATGAGAGTAATATAAAACAAGTGATATATATAATAATAAAAAAAAGCGGGGCCTCATTAAAAACCCCCACTACTGCGGGGGAAAAGAGTGCCCCTTTTTCTTTAATGCTGTACAGAAATGTTGCAATACGTAAGATAAAAGTCAAAGTAAAAATTAAAATGGTTTTGTTGACCCTCTAGTTCGCTTTTGAATTGTTGTGGCGAGCTTCTCCCTGCTTTGTAGCTGAATCGTGGACGTGCTTAGGTTTGTGAAATCCCAGAATCATGCTTGTTGCCTTTGGTAGGTCTGTCTTGCTAGCTTTCTTTGTAAAACTTCCGGTACGCCCGGCGGGCGTGCTGACTGGCTCGAGTACACCTGTCTGCTGGATTAGATAAAGAGCGGGGCGACGACACACGTCGGCGGGGTGAACGCTAAGCATATCTGTCGGCTGACGAGCGGTAAGATTCATATTTGTCTTTTGGGGCTTTGTTATGCTCAGCTCTTTATCCGCCAGACTTTCCTTTGGACCTTTCGCTGCTTCTATGCGTTCCTGCTAAAATTCTTCTTCTGGACTTGTGCTAACGATGTTCACTTGGTGTGCTTTTGGGTTGCTGGTTCCTTTCTTCTCTCTCTGCAGCTTCAAGCTATTGTGATAACATTCTCGTGCAATTTTCTGATCTGCTCTGATGGTGCCGACCCGTCCATTATCCAGTGGGTATTTCATGACGAGGAACTTAGTGGAAAGATAAACGTCAAGGACGTTGAAAGCCGGACAACCTATTATGATGTTGTATGAACAGGGCGAGTTTAAAACTAAATATTTAATCCTGATTGTTTTGGCGCTGTTACCTGTGCCGAAGGTTGTTTTCAGGGTGATGTATCCACGAACGTGTACCTGCTCCCCTGTGAAACCAGCCAGGATTCCCTTGAAAGGTTGCAACTGGTCCTCGTCCAATCCCATTCTTTCAAAAGCAGAGTAATAAAGGATGTCTGCGGAGCTTCCATGATCAATCAACACCCTCTTAACATCCCAATTGAAGATTTGTACAGTAATGACCATGGGGTCGTCATCGTGGGGGATCACTCCTTTGCGGTCTTCGCCTGAGAAGGTGATGTCTGTCTGGCGCTCCGTCGTGGCGTGGTCATTGACCAGCATTACCTGCCTTACATATCTTTTTCGAGAGGTGCTGGACTCGCCTCCTCTGGCGAAGCCGCCGGATATGGTGTTCAAAGTGTGGCGCTCACCATCCTTCGCCACATCTTTCTCCTTTTGCCGATCTTCGGGGGGACGCCTGTCTCCTTTTCTGCTTTCCTTCACGTATCCTCTTAGCCTACCATTCTGAATCAGCTTCTCAATCTCTCTCTTTAGGTGGATGAAATCATCTGTGGTAAGTCCCTTTATGCGGTGATACTTACACTATGCTTCCTTGTCGTTTCCCATGATGTTCACTCTCGGCGGTGTGGGTTCAGGGATGAGTCTAGAATGGTACACATCTCTCTAGATCTGCTCACGGCAAGTGTTGTGGGCCTTGAAGGATTCCGGCAGGGGTGCGCGCCTATCTTGGGCATGACGTTTGTATGGCGCTCTGTCTCTGTGGGCGGGTGGATAATAGTTGCGGCGATGTTCGTAGTTGCTGGGGGCACGCTCCCTGGAATCCCTTGCTTTCTTCTCAGCGTTGCTCTCCTCTCCCTTTATGTAACATTCCGCCCTGGACATGATCTCCTCCATGGAATCGGCCGGTTTTTGCGCCAGCGATTCGTTGAACTGTCCGGCGCGGAGGTCGTTTTGGAAAGCTCCCACGAACAGCTCCTGGTTCGGGTTCACGACTTTGATTGTGGCGTCGTTGTATCTTGCAAGATATTCACGGAGGGTCTCATTCGACCCTTGCCGGACATTGAAGAGGCTGGTAGAAGACACCTTGCGGTGGCGACTAGCCGAAAACTGGTGTGTTAATTTGCGCGTCATGTCTTGGTAACTGACGACTGAGAAACGGGGCAAGTTCATGTACCACCTGAGGGCGGCGTCTTTGAAGGTCCCTGCTAACAGCTTACATTTGAGGGAGTCAGCAGCGCCGATGATGGCCATCTGGGTGTTGAAAGCTGTTACGTGCTCCACTGGATTGCTCTTTCCGTCGAAAGACAAAAGAGAGGGTGGCTTGAAGTTTTCCGGGACCGGCGCGTTCCACACTTCGGCGGAAAGTGGTTGTGGATCTGGATCTATTGATTCTTCTTGCTGGGATCCGTTCCCCTCAGCGTGTTGTTGTTGCTGGATTGTCTCCATCGTCGCTTGCAGAGCTTCGTTGTGGTCGTGAAGCTGCTGGATTTGTTGCTGTAGGGCTTCCAAGACCGCCTGGTCCGCCATCAATGGCGACGATGATGATCGTTTGGGTCGGTTATGAAGATTAAGGCTGGTGGTTGAAGATTAACGGTTAGGATCGCGAATCTCAGGGGGAGGATTGATGTTTTGAACAAAGAACGGGTTGAATGTTTGATTAGAGTTAGGGGTAGATTTAGGGTTGAATCGTGGCAGATTCGGAGGTTTCAGGGTTGCTCCTAAGAAACACTGTGGATTCACGACGTTCTGGTGATTTTCAGAGGCCGTGGATCAACTACCTTTCTTTCGGAGACGGTGGCTAGGTTAGTTTTACCGTAGCCCCACGGTGGGCGCCAACTGTACCTGCTGTGAGTACAATGTATGAAAACTAGGGTTTCAGAGTCTATTTAGGTCATGCCTTGGGAATGATCCCAAGGTTACTATTTGTAGCCTTGACTTGGGCCTATCTGGCCATGGTTTTGGGCCCAAATCGTAAAGGGCCAAAACCATGACTATGGCGCCCTCGTCAGCTGCTGAGGGCGTCCCGTGAAGGTGTCTTTTAGGGAGGTCACCTAAGGTTATTTATGACTGTCAAGTGGGCCCTGCGCCCTCTTGGAGGGCGCCCAGCCTTACTCCAAGGGTTCAAACCCTTGTCTTTAGGATCTCAAGGCCTAAATGGTGAGATCTACGGTCCACAAATAATTTCTAGAGTTTCTCATATTTTTATAGAATGAGATAACTGTGATAATAAACTTGCTGCGTAGGCTTTTTCTTGGTGGGATTATTTACACTCTCCTTTATTTGGGAGAACTTTTTCCACAACAGGTTTGGCCAGCCATAATTTAGTTTTAAATAGCCCCTATGGTTTTTGCTTTATTTATGTCTTTATTACTAAATTTTTGGGATGCTGCAAATTATTATTGGATTACTCTATGACAATATAGTTGAGATGTCATAACTTTGCCTTAAAAAATTTAAATTTTGAATAATACTAGGAATTCAGTCTCTAACACAGATATCCTAATACACTCTCTTCTATTGATTTGAAATTCATATGAGCCCCACAAATCATTTATGTCCCATATATATTTGGTGGAGCAATATGAATTTCAATTAATAGCAATGAACGTATTGCTATGTTTGTTAGAGAGTAGGTTGCTATAGCACTACAATTTGTCAAGTGAAGGTACTCATTCTCAACAAAATCTTAGAGGATCAAATAATTCTCCTTTAAAAATTACTCCCTCCGTCCCAAAATATAAGCAAAAATTGGTCAACAAAAGTTAATGTATTTGGTTCAAAATTTGTACCAAATACATCAACTTATGTTGACTCATTTTTGCTTATATTTTGGGATGGAGTAGTATCATTCAACGTAGTGGGTGGAGAAAATAAGGCATGTGCCATCTGCTAGAACGGACATGACATCATTGACAAACTAAGGGGAAGAGCTGAAGGAAGCTTCTTCGGTATATTGGTCCTACTTGATAACTTTACCAACAAGTTTTTTGTTTTTTTTGAAAGGAACTTTACCAGCAAGTTATTACTAATTCTTTATAAGCAATGAATATTTTATTTTCGAAATTTTGAACTTGTTGAACAAGGCAATTGACCCATGCATTAAATTATTATTTATGGGTGAAATCCATGAATCAATTATCACTATATAAAGAGTAATATTATTCGGTTGACAAATTATTTAAGATGGCAGATCAAGTGAAGCTACATGGATTTTGGTACAGTCCTTTTACTTTGAGGGTAGTATTGACCCTTAAGCTAAAAGGTATATCATATGAGAACATAGAGGAAGATCGTTTCAATAAGAGCCCTCAACTTCTTCAATACAATCCAGTGCACAAGAAAACTCCAGTTTTAGTTCATGATGGAAAACCTCTATGTGAGTCTATGATCATTGTTGAATACATTGATGAGATATGGCCACAATACCCTTTGCTTCCTGTTGATTCCTACGAGAGAGCCCAGGCTCGGTTCTGGGTAAAATATGTTGATGACATTGTAAGTTTAATCATTTGCAATTTTTCTTAATTAACCTTCATTCGCATACCATTAAAATGTTAATTCAAGTATAGGACAAAACTTAAGTACAATGTTAGTGCTTTGATTGGTCGAGGTGAAATTGGGACCAAAGAAACTAGAAAGTGACATAATATCAAATGATTGAATCTTTGGATACCATACCCAACAATTTTTTTTTATAGATTTGCGTATATTTATTCAATATGACAAATAATAGTATTACAAATAATTTATTGGGGTCAATTTTTTATAGATTCCTGCAGTTGGTGCACTCTTCAGTAGCAGTGGTGATGAAGAGCGGAAGAATAACATAGCGAAAATCTGGGAACATCTTAGAGTTGTTGAAGAACAATGCATCGACTCTGAGAAGAAACTTTTTGGAGGAGACACTATTAACATTGTGGACATAGCTCTTGGATCAACTATCAAGTTTCTTGTAACTATTGAAGATATCATTGAATTTAAGATCCTAGAAGCTGAGAAATTCCCTCACTTGCATACATGGTTTGATAATTTCAAGAATGTCCCTGTCATAGGTGAAAATCTCCCTGATCATGAGAAAATGATAGCCTTTATGAAGGCTGTCATACAAAAGTAGCTATAGCATCTTCCTAAGAAAGGGGTAGCTTATATGAAGTGATAATAAAGCACATGTTAATGCTAATGTGTTACCTTTCTACTGTACTTTATGTTAGCAACCTAGGGTTGGGTTTGTCAAAAGTAATAAAATTCTAAGATGGTTTGTGTTGTCGAAACTTGTGTATAGCATCGAATCAAATAATACTCTGTTCCGTCTTGAATATAAAATCTCCGCAAAGATAACTGAATTAAAAAAGTATCATGAATTAATAAAAACTATTTACAAAAAAAGAGTGAAAAAAACTCTGAAGAAGTTATACTAAAAGTCTAGTAAGCGCAGCCGAAATGGTAAAAGGCTACCAAGACATTTGATGTGCTAGGGCATGAATTCAAAACTGGAAATCCCTTCTTCCCCGCATTTAGTGTATTTGAGTTTCGCTGCTAAACTATTTGAAACAAAAAAAATCATTATTCGAAAATCATAGAAATAAACAGTTCAACATCGTATATGAAGAGTAAATACTAGCGCCAAACCTCAGACAAAGCTATCAATGATCGATTTTATCATCCATAACGGCGAAGCTAAGCTTCCCTCAACTTGAAAACTCTATCAATCACAATGAGCTCTGCTCTAGTGGTGCTTGAACCACAAAAGGCAGTCCAATCATTTACTGTCATGCCAGGAGCTATAGCTTGGCTGCCCCGATTGACGGTCCCATGCTCCAAAGGAATTTGAAGAACTTCAGAAAGTTCATCCAACTCTTCTTTGGAAGAATAGCAGTGGACCTACAAAGTTTAATAGAACATGTCTTGTGTACTAACCAAACCACCTCTGTTGTTGAAGGCACAGTAACTTCCAGAAAAAAACTTGTAGGAGTATCATTCGGCCATAAAACTTCTACCCCGAGGACATCTGAGATCAACTCCTCAGTTTCCTGAACAAAAATTTGACGGTAAATACTAGATCAAGCTAAGAATAATTAAAAAAATCCAGAAGATAAATTATATTCTATTTTATCCAATTTGATTTTTTTGAATGAAAAGAAATTTTTCAATAGTGACTCTAGTAGCTCTGCTTATATGTGTGCTTCGTCATACAAAGAGAACGATTTTCGTGGACAAACAAAAGTAATGGCACCCTTAACAAATCTGAATCATCTTATGTTAAATGATTAATTCAAAAGTTTATTCGTGCTTATAAAAGCTAAAGTACTTGGATTATATAATTATATAAAATAACCTGTACATGTCATATAGATTATGCGGTAATCAAATCATCTGGTCATACCATACAACAAAAGAGACAACTTTTCAAGAAACTATTTACAATTTACTTGATTATGGATCAAACCTTAAATATTTAAGGCTATTAGGTTCAGAATAACAATAAGACCACCTGAGCCTCTTCACAACCCTAATTAAGTCGTAGAAAATTCACTGAAACACCTATTGGAATAAAACTTGTCTCCGCTTTGTGTAATCTCTCAGTTTTCTTCTTCAACAAGAACCATTTGAAACCTAATGCACCAGCTGCTGTATTCCAACAATCACTATTTTCGTCATCATTCACTATTTTAAAAATCAATACACAACATCGATAGTCCATCGTAGGGAAGACATATTCCATTTCGTTAGTCCATCGGACTTATATTTCCCACATTTCCTTTTTGAAGAGTCTTCCAGGAACTTCATTTCCAATTATGTTTTGGCTACTTTTAGTTAGTTATTTATTTATTAGTAATCAATCACAATGTTTTACTTTTTTTAATGTTGGTATGTACGGAAAAGATGTAGGTCTGTATACTTTCTACTAAGGTGTTAACCCCCTACTCAATAATTTCTTGAAATGATTAATCACTATTAGTATTGGTCCTTGGCACAAATGACTAATTAAAATCAATTTCGACTAGGCAAAAGTTCATCTAGCTCAAAGCCCTAAGAAATTTAGCGTTCTCAAGAAAGAAATATAACTACGTGAATCATGGTACCAAGAAAACAACTATGATTAGAATACCACATGATCACGAACACGATTAACTAGTGTTGTTTACCCATTATTTCTATCACGTTGGATCTAGAAGAAAAAAATGCAGACAAGAAAAATAGAGACAAAAAATTTCCTAAAATCACGAGACTACAACGACAGGAATGAACTTCAAAAAAATACAATTATCAAACAATTTTTTCTCGTTAGGATTGTCCAGCTTGGTAACTCATCCAATTACTACAAGATTCTCTGACAAACTTTAAGCTTTATTTTTCAAAACATCACAACCCCTACCACCACAAGATCTATATCTTAATGAACACTACTAATGAATAACTTTTACTTGATTAGTGACATAGTTTTCTTCCGATCAAAGTAAAAGTGGTTCACTTGTTGTCTTCGTTAATAGAGAAGGCGGTGGTTGGAGAGAATGTCATATTTTAAAAAATAAAGTTGAAACTTACCAGATAGTTGGTAATTGCTCGAAAAACCATGCTGGACATTACTAAAAGAAAATATACTGTTTCATGATTATAATTGTTAGTTAGCTTCTAGTTGTTGTAATCTCATGATGATTATAGGAAAGTTATTTTTATGGGTGAATCTTTATCTCAACCTAATAGAAATAATGGGGAAGCAACACTTCCTGATCGTGGTCTTGATCACGTGGTATGTTTAGAGATGACAAAAAAAATTTGCACCCGCGAATAAAATCCGCCATATATAGGGAGCATGTTGATTAACAAATATTTTCCGATTAGATATACAGATATTTCAACTACGTACCCATTAATTAATGGGGTGAATGTATTGGTATTCGTAACCACATATATATGTATCCATTAAATAGTAAAATAACAAAAATATTATACTACTTAATCTTTCAAAAAAATATATTATACTACTTAAGTATAAATATATTATGGATAAAAGACTCTAGGAGTGGTGTTTCACATAAAAATTCCATCAGGTGAGGGGTCTAGATAAAAGTTTGATGAGTTTAAAGGGAATGATAGTTTTTAAGCATTTGGCGAATTCCAACACTCACTGTACTCCCCACAGCTTTCGCCTACTGAGCTTGGGCTGGTAAGCTCCGGGTCCTCTTTCCTTCCCCTGTGTTCCCTCACAGACCATAAAACAAGCCTTCATTCTAACTTGCTATAGACCACCCCGGGGGGTTAGCACCACGCCCCCACAATACCTGATACCGTGAGATTCGACACTGACTGCGTAATACTATTTGAACTCATCCATTGAGAAAGTGGACCTTAACTCATCCAATTCGACAGTGAATCAAGCCAAAAAACAAATAGAGGATCAAATGTAATCAATTTCCTGATACACGTATTGTTGGTTCTTAGAGTGATACGATGTCAAAGAAGCACTATATTCAAGAATATAGGAATGACATCCTTATGTGGTTTTTTTTAATTTTCTTGTTCTTTTATTCCATTGGGTTAAGTTTATGTTCCCCAGACTTTTCTTTTTCTTTTTTCATAAACAAATTTCTAGCTTGTAAAATAAATATTACATACATGAAAGAAATCCTAATCTAATTTTCTAATTTGTATTTATTATTTGATTAATTTTTTTTTGAAGGGATTATTTGATTAATTAGCCGTTGTCCAATTGAGAGTGCAATGTATTAATATTTTTATATGTTAATACTCTTTTTTTATGTTAAAAGAGGAGGAAAAATTTCTACATAATTACAAAAGTAAATTAAATTTTTTATATTAATGCATTTAAAAAATTGATATGTGTGGATGTCCGCATATATTCGCAAGATACCTCAAAATCTGCTAAAGACCATATATTTTTTTTTTATTTTATAATTTATATTTTTACAAATATTCCTCATTTTTAAAAAATTTAGTATATATAGAGATATAACAACAAAGAAATATGACAACATTAACAAAAAATTCCACAATGAAAGGATTACCTCTCTTGAAGATACTTATGCTTACACTTACACTTTTTTCAATTTTCTCAAAATATACTTCTTCCTCTGCCCACTTTTTTTTTTTTATCAACACATAGGGTGAAAAGTGATGAAAGGCTTCACTGTTTTATTTGATAAATGAAAACTGATGAAAATTCTAGGTGGCATTTACAATGGGAAAGCAGAAAGATTTCCCACCATGGGAAAGTGTTGAAGGTATCACTCTATTTCAAACCCCTCCTCCCAAAACTTCTTGTTTGAACCTTCTTTTATTGCCAACAATTCTAGTGCTCCTTCACCTTTGGATTCCTATGGTGCATTGCTTGTTGTAGAAGACTAAAAGTACAAGCATGTGCAGGCTAGTGGTCCTTCTGTGGCCAAAGGTTGCAAAAAGAAAAAGCTACCCAAAAGTAAAATTGGCTTGTATAAAAATATTTGCAAAGCCTGTAAGAAGTATAAATTTTTACCTTTTTTCTGTTTTGTATTTTATGAGTTTTAATTGTGAATTCATATGGATAAATGTTAGTAATGAGCTAAATTAATGGGCTTAGCGAATTAATTAACCTTATTTATTCTTGATGTTTTAATTTTTTTTTATAAATATAGAAAAATAAATAGATGAAACAAGCATTGCAAAATTAGTTGTTGATCACAGTACCTTCTTTGTGGTTGATTATAAATCGAACAACAAGTACTAACATATTCAAGGTAGCAAGAAAACTTATACTCCCTCCGGTCCTTATTATAAGAAATAAAACCAAAAAACATCAAAACCAATGCAATCATTAATGAATATAACTTTTTGAATATTTTTATAAATATACCCTTATAAAAAATTGTGAAACATTAAATACACTTACCAATATTAAAAAGAGAAGCATTAAATTAGGGATACAAAAGTCTTTTAAACAATAACTACACCTTAAAAGTAGTGACTTTTTCTTATAAATAACACCAAATATTTTTTTGAAAATTTTCTTATAATAAAAACCGGAGGGAGTAATATGAGAACTAAGTGGTTGAATCCTTAACATATTCAAGGTTGGATCCTTCACATATTAAAGATATGAAGGATCCAATTTCAAGTTTTGGTTTTAAGAATTAATTGACACTAAAAGTGGTTGAAAACTATCGTGGTGTTGGATTTAAGGGGTGTTATTGCTTTGTTGGAGAACTAGGAAACTTGCGCCTGTAGAGAAGTGTGTAGTATTAATTTTGCATTAAGTTTTTGAGATTCCTATTATATGGATTCTATCATTGAAGCCTAAGAATTGCCATGTAAGATAGTTGGTGTATTGATGTGTGGAGCTTAATCAGTTAAGCTTCTTATTGTAAATAAATTTGAAATTATTTCTTTGATGATTAATTTCTATCAATAGAGTATATTATGAGATTGCCATAAGATTATCTTGAATTGATTCTATCACAGGCATAAGTTTCTTGTGATATGGAGTTGATTTGTGATCCAGGTGAATAACCGCATGCGCATTTACTTGTCATATACTCCCTTTGTCCCAAAATCTAAGCAAAAATTGGTCAACAAAAGTTAATGTATTTGGTTCAAAATTTGTACCAAATACATCAACTTATGTTGACTCATTTTTGCTTATATTTTGGGACGGAGTAGTATAATAACATCTAAAGATAGAAGTTAACATAAGAATTATTTTGAGTACTCATGTGTTAGAATTTCATAAATATATTTGACAATTCATAAAATTCAAGAATTATTTCATCAGTTCAAAATTTCAGAAGAGGACAAATTTCTCTTGATTTAAAATGATTAATTGACAACTTTAAAATTGGCGTGTTTGTTGTCTTTCATGGTTGCTATGTAGTAGAAATCATCTTCATTTTGTACCCAAAAAAAAATCATTTTCATTTCTTAAAAAATAGATGAATATCTGTTACTATATTTTTTTTCATATAGGTGAGAAAAATACAAGGAGGGGGGAGAGGGGGGGTTGAATTGTGTTGGTTTTTTCAATCTTTTTCTAAGTGTTTATGCACTGGTCATAAGAGAGAGAGAGAGAGAACAGACACAAAACAATTTATACTGGTTCCTCCTACAATCCAGGAGTAGTCCAGTCCCCTTACACTTCTAAGAGATTTCACTATAATCACACAAGATTACAATTGCTCAAGGACACAACCAAGACTTCCAAATACTCAAGCACACAAGCAAGAAACTTCCAATGTTCAATCACAACTGAAAGAAACTTCCAAAAGTTTACAAATGAATAGATTTGTTCTTACACTTGATATACAATTAGAGGTGTAAACAAAACAAAACATAACAGACTCAAATACTTAGAATTTCTAAGATACAGACTTTGATAAGAAATTCTTAAGTGTTATATGTGCTTTTTGATTTGACAGAGTAAGAACACAGTTAAAATAACAGAGTCTTGTTATTGTTCTTGAAGGAAATCAATTTCATGCCTTTCATTGATAATGATCAAGAGTATATATAGTTACAATAGGTAGAGTCAAACCTAAGAGAATAATTACAAAATAATGGAGAGTAATTACAAAATAATAACCAACATAATTACAAACATAATTACATAAAGTCAAACATTCTATTACACCCCCGCAGTCGAAGCGGGAGGTTCACAGACGCTTAGACTGATCCAGAAATCTTCAAAAAGAACTTTAGGTAGGCCTTTGGTGAAGATGTCAGCAATCTGGTGACGAGAAGGAACATGAAGGACGCGTGCCTGTCCCCGACGTGATCTTTTCCTGAACAAAGTGAATGTCCATCTCAATATGTTTATAACGTTGATGTTGCACTGGATTACCAGAAAGGTAAATGGCACTAACATTATCACAGTACACCAAAGTAGCCTGGGAAAGTGGGTAGTGAAGCTCTAAGAGAAGATTGCGAAGCCAACACGATTCAGAAACCACATTAGCAACACCCCTGTACTCAGCTTCTGCACTGGAGCGAGAAAGCGTGGGTTATCGTTTGGAAGACCACAAAATGAGGTTGTCACCAAGAAACACACAATAGCTAGAGGTCGAAAGACGGGTGTCAGGACATCCACCCCAATCAACATCAGTGTAGGAGATAAGTTTCTCAATAAGGGATGGATAGAGATGCAAACCATAGTGTAGAGTGCCCTGAACATAACACAGGATGCGTTTGAGGGCAAGCATGTGGTCGGTGCAAGGGGCATGCATGCGAAGACACACATGTTTGATAGCATAAGAGATGTCAGGCCGGGTGAAAGTAAGATATTGTAAGGCTCATGCAAGACTTCGATATAAAGTGGAATCGTCATATGAAGTGTTGGCGGTGGTACTGAGCTTCTGTTTGGTGTCAACTGGAGTAACAGAAGGTTTGCACGATGTAACAACCCGATTTTTAAAATTTATTTATTTAATTATTTTATGTGTGCTTAATTGTTTATTTTGGTGATTTATTGAATTTTGGGAGTTGAAGGGTATTTTAGTAATTTGAGGGGTAGTGGCATAATTGTAATATGTTAGAAAATTCAGAATTTGAAAATAGTGGTGTGTAAGTAATGTGGAAGATTTAAGTGAAGTAATTGTGTAGAGAAAATAATTGTGAGTTAGAAATAACTAAGTCCACTAAAGAGTTTAACTAAGCCGATTAGTGGGAATAACCAAGAAACTTATTATAAATACATTAGTTAGTGGTGGTGATGAATTTAGGTCATTCATTATTCACAAACTTAGAAAGAGGTAAAGAGAGAAAGCAAGAGAAACTTGGTGAAGAGGAAAGCTTGAGAGAAGAGCAATTTCAACTGGGTTAGCAAGAGAAGTGAAGAAACTAAGGTAAGGGGGAATATTATCTTCATTAATTGGTTTTAATAAGCTTGATGTATGTTTGGGTGTTGTAGATTATGATTAATTGTATGAATTATGTTGCTGAGTTTTTGGTAAATTCGTGCTCATTTTTATTGATTAAATTAAGCAACTTGATAATTCCATGCTTTCTTCATCTTAAACTTCATTTTTCATTATGTTAATTTGATACTTTGATGAATTTTGATGTTTGTGATGATTAATATGATGATTAAGTGCTGTTTGTTGATTATGTAATTGATTATGAGTATGAGTATGTAATTTGTTTGAGAAATCATGAAGTTATGTGGAATAAGTTGTGAATTAAGTGATTTTGCTAAAAGTGCTTATTTGACTGAATCTGCTTAATTTGCTGCTGTTAGTTTGTGTTAATGTTAAGGATATGATTGTAATCAAAAGACTATGTTTATTATGTGGTTTGTTGTGAAATAAGTTGTTGTTGTTGGTGTTTTGGTGAAAATAAATTAAGTTAAAATGATTAAGTTGTTGTTGAAATGACTAAGTTGTTGATGAAATGATGTTAAGATGTGTTCTATATTCTGGTTATGATATTGGGTATGAGAATGTCCTGTTTGTATGAGATTTGAAGTGATAAATTCATGGTTAAGTTGCGATTATGTGTTGTTGAAATTTTGGAAAAGTGGATAGAAATCATGATTTTGAGTGTGTAATTGGTGTTATGAAGTGGTGAAAGTGTTAATTATAAGTGTTTTGATCATGGGTAATGATTTGGAATGATTTGGGTGTGTTGAGATTAAATTAAGTGATTTAAAAGTGATTTTTGGTGAAAAACGTGTTTTAGAAACTGATTTTTGGTGGCTGACTGTCAGCCAAATCCTGTCACAAATCGTGTCACGATTTTGAGTCCAGAATTTGGTGTTCTGGCTCTGTGAAAATCGTGTCACGATGTGAAGAAATCGTGTCACGATTTTGGTGAGGATAGAAAACCCAAATTCCGCTTTCAATTGGTTTTTCCACTATTTTCTGTTCTGAACTGGGTTTCGGTATAAACATGAAAGTTGTAGATACGAATGTTAGCTTTCATTTTCCGTTGGTTTGACTTCATTTAGATTTCTAGAACTTGAGTTATGATTAAACTACTACACATAGGTCATATAAATTTTTTTATGAAACTTCAGTGTAACTTTTCTAATGAACCATGAAACATCCTTATAATTAATAATGAGTCTAAGGAAGCCTTTAGAGCTAATAAATGAGTATGTATTGATGGAGTTGCAATTCATAATGATGTGCTATGAGTGATTAATGATGAGAATGTGATGAGTAAATTAGTGATGGGTTAATGTGACTTTGTTTGAGTAAAATTTGTGATGTGAATATGTGAATGATGATATTGACGATGTTATTGATGATGTTATCGATGATGTTACTGATGATGCTATTGACGATGCTATTGATGATGTTTGATTAAATGATGATGATATGTGTTATGTATTAAGTGACGATGTTTGATCATATAAAAGTTTATATGATAAGTGATGATGTTAATAAGTGACGATGTTTGATCATATGAGAATATATGATAATGATGACAATGTTGTTGTCGAGTCTTATGTGTACTTGATGAGAGTCAAATATATGATCATGCATTAATTCATAAGTCAGTCCGGAGATGGTATGGTGATTTCATTGCGGGGTTTTAGACCTCGGGGATTTCATCGGTGATTGTATGGTGAATTCATTGCAGGGTTTTAGATCTCGGGGAGTTCATCGGTGGCGGTACCGTAAAACATATAGAGTCGTTTAGGAACATTGCATAAGTATGAGTCTTATGTATTAATGTGTTGATGAGGATTTGTGCATCTAATTGGTAAGTGTGCATTGAAGATGTGATATGATGAATTGTCCTAATTGACCTGATAATTGTTTATCGATGAAGGTATGAATTGAATGATTGTAAATGATGAGTTGATATGATGGAGTAGTTACACTTGTAAGAGAATATGATTATTAGTTACATGTTCTTGAATTTCGGATAACCAAATTTGTTATATTTGAATAGTGTTGTTGGTATGAATGTTGTCTGAACTACACTTGTTTATTATTCCTTATTAATGAACATCCCTTGTGGATGTAGATTTGCAGGATTGAGTATTTGCTATCGGTGAGTCGTGATGGTTTGTGGCTTGACGCCTAGCTCATGTTTTTATGCTTTGCTTGGAGATGTCTAGAGTTAGGAGCTCTGATTAGGATGTCTTTTGGGGATTTTATTTTCGTACTCTGTTGGATTTATTTTGAGAGATCTTTATGATCCAGATACTTATGTATTATTTTGAGATGTTTTGAGATTACTCGAGATGATTATATGTATGTTGAGATATTCCACTGTGATTTGTTTATTTTTATTGATGAGATTTTCATATTATATGTTTAATATGAGCTAAATGAAGAAATATAAGGTTCCGATTACATGTTAGATGTTTATTTATAGTTGATCATTAGTCTCGGGGATCGGGGTCCTTATACACGAGACCATGCCTGCTCGAGCAATAATATCACTAGCATAAGTACTTTGGCTGAGGAAGAGTCCACCATCATGTCTAGTTACGACAATGCCCAAGAAGTAACTCAGTGGACCCAAACCTTCATGGCAAACTCAGATGCAAGGAGTGCCATGATGGATTTTCAAAGATCATGGGAGGAGGTGATGAGGATGATGTCATCAACGTAAAGCAAGATGTAAGCCATATCAGAGGCACGTCGGTAGATGAAGAGTGAGTGATCTGAAGTGCTATGCTGAAATCCAATGGTGGAGACAAAGTCAGCAAAGCGCTGGTACCAGACACAAGGCGCTTGCTTAAGACCATATAATGATTTTCGCATGCGGCACACATAATCTGGGCGATGAGGATCACGAAAACCCATTGGCTGATGCATGCAGACTGTCTCATGAAGGTCACCATGTAGAAATGCATTCTGAACATCTAGCAGAGGAATATGCCAAGATTTGGACAGAACAATGGTGAGAACAGTGTGAATCGTCGTCGGTTTTACTACATGACTGAACGTCTCATCACAATCTACACCTGCAATTTGTGACTTGCCGTCACCTACAAGACGAGCTTTGTAACGCTCAAAACAATCAGTTTCTAATTTAAATGACTCAAATTAGAATAAGACGAGAGATTACCTTGTGATGCCGCTGTATGGGACGAAGCTCCAGTGTCCATGTACCATGTGTTGTCCGGAGGAGTGAGAGACATGGTATGTATAGCAGCTGCAATGTCAGTGGGTGCTGGTGAAGACGTGGCAGTATGAGCCTGAGGGCGCTGTCTTAGAATGCCTGGCTGCGTCGAAGGACCATTGGGACGAGTCCAATGAGATGTTGGATAAGCGCAAGGAGGCACACCCCAAGGAGGTGGGGTCCAACCCCAAGGAGACCGGGTGGATACTGCTGTTGCTAGGGTTGAGAAGGCCAAGAGGAAGCTGCTGCCGCGTGTCCAAAAGCACCATTAGAGCGTGAACCACCACACTGTCCACGCCCTCCAGAGCAATTCTGATTGTTGCGGTTGCGGCCGGATCCAGAGGGGCTGTTCTGATGACGATTTGAGCGCTGCTGAGAGGATTCATTGGAGTCCCTTTGAGTTGTAGTGTGCAATGCAGTGTGAGAACTAGTGTTGTGCATTTTGGCCAAGCCGGATTCCTCCAAAATAAGCATGGATCGCGCCTGAAATAATGATGGCAGTGGATTGCTTTGGCGGATTAAGGTGGCAACCCCGCGGTACGGCTCAGAAAGACCAGACACCAGTTGAAGGACCAGACGATGACTGCTGACAGGTGCATCAACGTTTTTCAACTGATCAGAAAGTTACTTGAGATGCTGGCAATAGGCAGAAACATTAGGAAAATCCTCCATGCTAGTGGATGAGAAATCTTGCTCAAGAGCAACAACACGTGAGTTTTGATTATCCTCAAAGATGTCAGCCAAACGTTTCCAGGCAGCCATGGCAGTGGATCCTTTTTCCATAATGGTGGTAAGGAGATCAAAGGAGATGGTGGAATAAATCCATTGAAGAACCGTGGAATCAAGAATTGTCCACATTTCAAAACTAACGTCAGTGGAAGCAGGCTGCTCTTTTCCTGGTTGAGGAATGATGTGGTCGACAACCTTGTGGGCACGAGCATGAATTTCAAACAATTCAGCCCACATGGCGTAGTGATCCTTCTCCATTTCCAACATGAAGGGAATGCTGTTTTTGATATTGGTCACAGCAAGGGCCGGGTGAAAATCGAGTTTTGCCGAATTGGAGGTCACGGCAGCGGCGGAAGACTCGGCACCGGACGACGACATGGCAGGGGAGGAAGACATGGTGTGGCAGCAGTGGGTGGCGAGAGAGAGAGAGGTGCAGCGCGAGAGAAAGCTGCTGGTTGGTGCGGCTTAAGGAAGGTGCTTGAGCGACAGTGGGTGGCTCAAGGGAGTAGGCAGCGACGACCTTGGGTGAAGACGGTGGCGGCGACTGTAAGAAAGAAAGGGGTAGGTGACTGGAATTTAGACTCGTGATACCATGAAGGAAATCAATCCCGTGCCTTCCATTGATAATGATCAATAGTATATATAGTTACAATAGGTAGAGTCAAACCTAGGAGAATAATTACAAAATAATGGAGAGTAATTACAAAATAATAACCAACATAATTACAAACATAATTACATAAAGTCAAACATTCTATTAGTTCTTCAAGTCTTCAGCTCCTTATATATGCAAGGATTTGAGAGATGTTGGAGAAGAGTGCCAGCATTTTAAGAGTCGTTGAGAAGCTTCAAATTAAAGACGTTGGACTATTGCCTAATATGGATAATGCCATTGATTAGACATTTGAAATTCCTTTGCTGAAATGGAATTATTCGTTCATTCTCTTTGTCCTTGCAGTTCTTTGTTTGTTTCTACACGTGGTCAGATGACGACAAACTGTACTATTAGAGTCTTGATAGGGACAACTTCAGAAGAGGACAAATCTGACATGGCTTCTGGGTCCCTCAGGATCTTCTGTTCTTCAGAGTTTGGAGGTCTTCAGAGTCTGATGCTCTTTAGAGTCTGATGCTCTTCAACTTTTGAGTAGTTTTGTTCTTCTAATCCAAGGCGTTGACTTCTGGTTAACCTTTCTTCAGATCTTCTACCATAGTCTTTTAGTTTATCTTTGTGCTTCTGATGCTCTTATACATGTTCAGACTTGTTAAATTTTAATCTATGATCCTTCACACTTGAACATATATTAGCATATCTAATTGTTCTTTAATATCTTGTTATCATGAAAACTCTATATGAATTGTACAAACCAAATTTGTTCCAACATAAATGTCAAATAACATCACCCACTTTGAAAATGTATGCATTTATATCCTTTATATACAATAAAAAATATAGTAATGAACTCTCTTTTTATTTTAATAAGTGGAGAGAATCCTAACTCATCAATATGATAATTATTGAAAAGAGACATTGCTAATCAGTACAAAGGAAAGCACACAAGAATTGCAAGAATGTGATGTATGTTGTTTTAAAGTAATAAAAAAAGTTGTTGGAGAAATAAAGTTGTCTCAAATGTGTGTGATTATTACTAGGTTACCCTTAATTAAATATATATTTAATGTTAACTTTTCATATATCAAGACAAATGGATAGTATTAATAAGAGGTATATTTAAAAAAAGAGTAATTAATGCATTATGAATTTGTACATGATCTTATATTTAATGACAAATTTTTTTTGTAAATCACTCCTATAAAAGCGACATAAGGAGTATTAATTGCGCATGTCATGGAAATCACAACCGTGTGGTGGTGAAAATCAATGGATAACATGAGGTCGTGCGTTTCGTTTTTGTTTGAAATCGTAACAACCAACATTATCCATATAGTAAATACCTAAACAACATACCCCATATGTGTGCTGCTACATTATTTAATGAGTATAATAAATTATTTGTAAAAGAATTTGACATAATTTATAATATATTTTACCTCTTTTCAAGATTTTTTTTTAAATACATGCTAAATTTATAAGAAAAAAACAATTAATCTATGTAATCATATATTTCCTTTATTTATTAATAAAGTAGCATATTATAAGTATGCAAGGACGTTTTTTTTTACAAAAATAAACGATATTTATTCATTTAAATTGTACATTGATACAATACAAATCGAAAGTCGCTAAAAACAAAAAGGATGAATCCGCGAACAAACTCACAACATCTATGTTAATAACATAAAACGGCAAAGTATCTATGCCTACAAATACGACTATATTCAAGTCTCCGGAATACTCATGTCTTCTGATTTGCAACGTTGACGACGCCAAAGTCATTGATCGGATCTGCACTTGCTCAAAGTTGATCTTCCAACCTAAATCAAATAAACACCACACTAAGACGGGAAATAAAAAATACACCGCACAAAACAAGAAATCAAAACAAACAGAGTCGTGTAAAGACGACGAAATCATAAAAACAAACGAAAGAAAACTGAAAATATGTGGAAATCATTTATTCGATTAAGATAGAAGGAAAACAATTCGGAGGGGTGATTTTGGGTCAAAATTGACCCTAAATCACCCCTCTTCGGTAGACAAGAAGAAGAAAGGGGTGACGACTAGGGATTGAGAAGGAGAGAAGAGAGAGAAAGATAGAGGTATGCAAGGACGTTTTTGTTTGCGAAATTTTATGAAGAAAATAAAGTAAGAATACTTGCTTAATAAGTTTTAGAGCTTGTCATAAAAATTGAAATGCTTGAGAAACATAAATCAAATTTTAAAGTAAATTATAAAAATGCAAACATTATGACATACAAATAAAATTGTATGGTTAGAGGTAATATAATTATTTTTAAACTTAATTCTTACTCTATCACGAGCTCACAAAATTTATTAATGCACTTCATAACCAAGGCTAACTCTTCTGGACAATCAGCATCAGAAACTCAGGGAATGAGACCTACATTGTAAAATAGGAAAGTTACTAAAAGATGATATAACATTGTGTATAAAATAAATTAGAAAATTGGAAAGTGGTGTGAAAAATGACATACCACCATTGGTTACAACAATAAATATGGAAAGAAAGATGATCAAATCATAAACAAACATCAGAATTTGAGCCATATTTTTCTTTCTCATTTACATGTAATAAATAATTTTTTTATCGCTTTATAAGTAAAAAAATTAATCATGCTTTGTTCAGGTAAATAGTTTTTAGCACTTAGGAGTTGCCAGAAGCCATTTATAATATTGGAATTAATGTTAAATGTCTCTAATAAATATGTCATGTGTATCCTCATGAGTTTAGCTTAATTGATAGGAACATTGCATAATATATGCAGGAGTCGGGGTTTGAACCCCGAACGCTCCACTTATTCACCTTAAAAAAGTGAATTCTTAGACTATGTGCAATGGTGATGTTGAATCTCATTCAACACATGGAAAGCCACTCCAATGGTGTGTTTAAGGATGTTGAGAGATGAGTTGGAGGAGAGAGGAGTTGAAAGCTTTCAACACAGTTTAATGCCTGTAACGAGGGACACGTGGCACGCTGAGATTCGTTGGCCAGAGCGCGTGTACAACACGCGCAGACACGGGCGTGTGAACGTCAGAACGCAGAGAGAGAGAATAGGTTTGTGGATAAAGCAGGACGCGTGGCAGCTTCTGATTGGCTCGCTGGATTTTTATTATCTTAATAATTTCAACTCAATTATTTCAATGTAAATTAATTTTAAAAAAAAAAAAATTACCAAAATTCATGATTTTTTTTCCTCTATAAATAGAGACTTGGTTCATTTGATTTGGACACAAAAAAAAACCAAGTTTTTCAGTATCCTAATCTTATTACTATCCTTCTATTACCTATCCTTTTGAAGTTTTAAACTTGTTTTTAGTGAAATGGATCCAAATAATAATAATAATTTCAACACCCAGAATTCTTCTAGTTACCCATTTAGCTACCAAAATCCCAACAATTATCAACATCCAAATCAATTTCCAAACCAACGTCCTCAAAACATGCATAATTTTGGATTTGCACCAAATTTCAACCACCCATCCTCTGTTCCAAACTTTAATCCATATTATGGATCTATGATGGGATATCCATCTCAAACACCCCCGTTTAGTGGCTATATGCCAATGGGAAATGAAAACTTTCCGAGTGTTGGTGCACCTGAATTTCCTGAATTTTCAACACAAATAACTCTTGGTGGCATGACAAGTGGTAACGAAGTCACTCCAAATCCAGAGGATTCAACTCCTAAGAGCAAGAAAGCCCAGCAACCAGCATGGAGCACTGAACAAAATTTGGTGCTAATTAGTGGGTGGATTAAATATGGAACAAGCAGTGTTGTTGGGAGAAATCAGAAAGGTGAAACATATTGGGGTAAAATTGCTGAGTATTGTAATGAGCATTGCTCATTCGATCATCCGCGGGATGGTGTTGCATGCCGAAACCGTTTTAATTATATGAACAAAATACTGAATAAATGGATTGGCGCTTATGAAAGCGCTAAGCGTATGCAACGAAGCGGTTGGTCGGAGAATGATATTTTGGCAAAAGCGCAGGAATTATACGCGAGTGGGAAGAATATTCACTTTACTTTAATGGCAGAATGGCACGCTCTCCGTGATCAACCACGTTATGGTAGTCAAGTAGGAAATATTGGCTCAGGCAGTAGTGGATCCAAGAGATCTCACGACAGTGATGCATGTGGCTCAAACTCTGTAGGATCTACTGCTCGTCCAATGGGTAGGGAGGCAGCTAAGAAAAAAGGTAAAAAGAAAAGTAAGGAAGCTGCCTTGGAGGTGGTGGATAAAGAGTGGGCTGAATTCAAACAATTCAAGGAGAAAGAGCTTGAACGATTGGACAAGATAGCGTCGGTGCAACAGGAGGCTAACCAATTGATGAAAGAAAAGACTCATGCTAAGAAAATGAAAATGTATCTAAAACTAAGTTCCGAGGAGAATCTCGATGATCGGAAGCAAAAGTTGTTGGATATGTTGAGCCAAGAGCTGTTTGATAATTAATTTCAATCAAATTGTATGTGGCTTTTGGCTGTAATGTATGAGTTATTGTGTAATTTCAATCAAATTGTGGCTGTAATGAAATTGTCCGTTGATTAATTTCAATCAAGTAATTTCAATCAAGTCCCCACTGTTTGCTTTAATAATTGTCCGTGACTTTTGGTTGTAGTGTTTGCTTTAATAATTGTCAGTGATGTCTGTTGTGTTTGCTTTAATAATTGTCCGTTACTTTTGGCTGTAGTGTTTGCTTTAATAAATGTCAGTGTTTGCTTCAATCAAATTTCAATCAAGTCCCCACTGTTTGCTTTAATAATTGTCCGTGACTTTTGGCTTTAATGTTTGGAATCCGAATCCTTATCTGTTTGGAATCCGAATCCGAATCCTTATCTGTCCGTGACTTTTGGCTTTAATAATTTACTTTCAATCAAGTCCCCACTGTTTGCTTTTCACCCAATCCTTATCTGAGTATTAACTCAATACAATAACTTATTTCGAATCCGTCAATGTCCACCACTTAATGTACTTGTATATAGGGACTCATAGATACATACATTGAATCACCAATATCCCAAATCTCATTCAATCTACTTCAAAATATCACAAAAAACTATTAATGGATCCATCAGAATATCCTTTTGATATCGCAGCCTACAAACAAAAATGTGAAATGGAAGAAACTTATATGGCCAGCCGATTCAGAGAGCGTCGAAACAAAATATTGGAAGATAGTGCACCTCGTAGTAGAAAATATCTCAATAGAGATCATGCAGCGGCAAACCAAAGACTAATTGACGACTACTTTGCCAATGAGCCTACATATGACGATGCAATGTTTCGTCGTCGGTACCGGATGCAAAAACATGTTTTCCTTCGAATCGTTGGGGACCTTTCAAGTAGTGATAACTACTTCACCCAACGAGTTGATGCAGCCAATAAAGAAGGTATATCACCGTTAGCAAAATGTACCACAGCAATGCGAATGCTAGCATATGGTGTGGCAGCAGATGCGGTCGATGAATACATCAAAATAGGTGGTACTACAGCATTGGAGTGCTTACGTAGATTCTGTAAAGGAATCATACGATTGTATGAGCAAGAGTACCTGAGAGCACCAACCCAAGATGATCTGCAAAAAATACTACATGTAAGTGAAATGCGGGGGTTCCCAGGGATGATCGGGAGTATTGAGTGCATGCACTGGGAGTGGAAAAATTGTCCTAAAGCATGGGAAGGTCAATTTGCTAGGGGGGATAAGGGAACCACCACAGTTATTCTTGAAGCAGTTGCATCTCATGATCTATGGATTTGGCATGCCTTTTTTGGATGTCCGGGAACGTTGAACGATATAAACGTTCTAGACCGGTCACCAGTGTTTGATGATGTGGAACAAGGAAAGGCTCCAAGTGTGAATTTTTTTGTGAATCAACGTCCCTATAACATGGCATACTATCTAGCTGATGGTATCTACCCTTCTTATCCAACTTTCGTCAAATCGATCAGACTTCCTCAAAGTGAACCCGATAAGTTATTTGCAAAAGTTCAGGAGGGATGTCGGAAGGACATCGAACGTGCATTTGGAGTGCTTCAAGCTCGATTTAAAATCATCCGTGAACCAGCTCGCTTGTGGGACATAGACGATTTGGGTATCATCATGAGGTCATGCATCATATTACATAATATGATTGTTGAGGATGAACGAGATACATATGCTCAACGTTGGACCGATTTTGAGCAATCTGAGGCAAGTGGATCTAGTACACCGCAACCATACTCAACCGAGGTGTTACCCGCTTTTGCAAATCATGTGCGTGCTAGATCCGAATTGCGTGATCCAAATGTTCATCGCGAATTGCAAGCAGACTAGTGAAGCACATATGGGAAAAGTTTGGAATGTTTCATGATTAAAGATGATTTGTATCGTACTAATTAAGTTACTTGTGTCGTGTGCTTAATTTGTTGTCTTGCATTTTATGTTATTTGTGTGTCGCGTGTTTAATGTATTGTATTGCATTTTAATTTAAGAAAATAAAAATTAATTATTTAAATAAATTTTGTTTTAACAAAAACACTAAAAAATAAATTGTTAAGTTTTTATTATTTTAATTTAATTATAATTAAATTAGTTTGTAATTTTATGTAATTATAAAAACAAAATATAAAATTAAATAAGAATATGAAATAAAAAATGGTGGGGTAGAGTGAGTGGTGGGGTAGAGTGTTGAATGAAAAAACCATTGGAGAGGGTATGTGTTGAATGGTGTGTTGAATTATTATGTGGAAGAGAGAGAAAATGATGTGGAGTGTTGGGAATTGAAAAAGTGTGTGTTGAAGGGTGTTGAGAGTGTTTAACCATTGTATATGGTCTTAGCAACTAGCCTACTTAAAAAAAAAAGAATGTATATCCTTTGGCTCTTTCAATTGATCACCTAACATTAGTAAATATCTCACATAATTTAAGTCTAGATGGTCATCAAAGATCAATAATGAAATATAAAAACATGTCACGTTTATCCCTTTATCTCACTAAATTGATCATTAATCATTATAAATATCTCACAAAAAAATATTGATGATTATAAAAAGTTAATTACTTATTTTTTACTTATAGTTTAAACATACGTGAATACTCTTGGGACACTTCCGGATACATATCCTAGAATTATTTTTCATTAACTAGATTTTTTTAATACTATCTAACCAAAAAGCTAGAGAGAGGGAGGGATACAAGAGCGTAGCAGATCATGATCTTCCCTAAAAGAGACCTAAGAATAATATTAACTATTTTCCTAAAATTATATCCAGTTTGTTTTATTGTTTAAAAAGTATGTATTACTGAAATGATTTGTGATACTTCATGGATACATCGTTAGGGTGTGATTCATATGAAACACAATGAGAAGTCAACATTGTCAAACTAAAGATCAAGGATACATTTAATTGCGTAAAGTGAGCCAAGAGCTTTACCCAAAGCCAAGACACATACCAACACTTGTCCGATATTGGTGCACAATGAAAGATGCATCTATGTTACATTTGTATCTTCCCCGATGCGGTTTTTGCCACCGAACCAGTTTCTGCTGCTGCCATGTCTTGGTCTGCAACAGCAGCAACTACATCAGGTATGCATGCATGCATGGTTCGCTTCTGCGTTGATTTTCCATACTGTTTGCTAGCTTCCAATCCTCAAGCAGCCAAACAACTATGTTCACCATCTATGAACGTGATTCCGACACATCTTGCCAAATCATTAGATTTCTATGTTTCCAAAGACCAGCAAGATTCAGTGATAGGCGCCGCACTAGCATAAAAATTGCAGTTGTTGGTTTGGGTTTAGTGGTTTCCAGTACTTCTTTTTTGGTTTTGGACCATAATCCAGAAGCACGCCATAATTGGACAAAAAAAGGACATTAAAAAAGACATGAGTGAGGTCTTCATATAATGAGTCATAATGAGTCACAACTCACACAATTGGGAGGACATTCAATTCCTTTGGTTTGCAACCATGCTCTTGTTGGAAAGTGATATATCAAAATTGTTGCACCCCATATCCTCTCTCTAAAACAAAAAACCCTCTAATCTCTCTCTAAAACTTTTTCACCACTCGACACTCCCCTGCAAATCCAAATGTCCTAGTTCCGATGTAGGCTCCATGGGTTGTGGCGCGACAAGACCGCTCCTTCGCGCCACCATTTCACCCCTTTGGGGTTGTTACGCTCAGATCCGCCAACAATCTCACGTCCTTTCACTACAAGAAACATTGAAGTTAGCTAGGAAATATTTCCTAGGAAAAGAAGCGAAATTCCTAGGTATGCATGGTTTCCTAGGAAATTTCTGAGGAAACACTTCCTAGGTATTTTTATAGTTGTTCCTACGAGTTTCCTAGGACTTACCGAGGAATACTGTGTCAGACGGTTAGCTAGGAAACTCCAAGGAAACTTTCCTGCAAAAAAACTGACACAATTCAGTCCGATGTGACATATGCTTTTCTAGTGAAATTACCAGATTGGAGGCCCCACTTGAGAAGACTCACCTGCACCATCTTGGTTTTTGTAACACCTGGGATTCGGATCCGGGATTCGGCATCTGGGCCCCCGCGATGTACTCATGGACTTCTCCACCCCCCATGTGGAGTTTTTGCCTTCCGTGGGAATCAAACTCTGTATCTAGGGCTTAAGTACAAAGTTCGATTCCCACGGAAGGCAAAAACTCCACATGGGCTGTGGAGAAGGTCGTGAGTACATCTCAGTCCTTGAAAGATAGGGAGGCCAGCCCGTAAGGGAGCTAGCCAGATGTTACAGTTTTCATCTTGTGTTGCTTTCTCTTGAACTACATTTTCTTCTGGCACATTCAAGTTATTGCTTTCTTGGTTTTGATCAGATTGAAGAACAAGCTTACCTTGGTTATAAAGATTGCTCAATAGATGAAAGTAAGGACAAGTTCTTGAACCAAGTGACCTTTTCCTATTAGCATCCTTTGTTTTCCTGAAGTACTTGTTAATATTCTCCCACTTCTCCTTGCACCTCTTTGCACTTCTCTTGTATCCCAACTCCAACATTCCTTGTGAAATTCTCTCCCAAAGTGGTGCCTTGTTGTTGATGTTTCCTTCCTTTTCTAATTCATTGTTGTTGTTGCACCTCAAGTTTATCAATGCCAAAACTTCATCTTTTGGCCATCTTCTACCGATATCGTCTCTCTCGCCGCTCGATATAAGGCTATATGAAGAAATAAGGTTGTTCTTGCGAGGTTGAGCCACCAAAGTAGTAAAAGAAGAAGGAAGGGCTGAGCTAGGGCTTTCAGGTATTGGTTGGAGAGTTTTTTCAAGAATTTCAGGATTAGGGTTTTGTGAGTGCAATGTAGAAGAAGAGTTTGAAGTTAATGTTGTTAAATAAGCTTGAAGTGAATTTGACATTGAAGCTAGGGAAGAAGAATTAGCACTTGTTGAGAATTTGTTCAAGACTGAATTATGTGTGCTTGTCTATCACCAGCAATAGCTTGTTCCTGTGCCATCAATACTGGCAGCCTTTTTTTTACTGCCAATGCCTTTTCCTGCTAAGCCTAACATATAAAGCTGCCGCATTCTGCCACATGCTTACCTAGGAAATTTTTCCTCGCTAAACACCTCACTACCTGACATTGTCAGCTTTTCAACGGTCAATTGGTCAAATAAGCTTACCGACGAAACTTTCCTAGGTAAGCATTGTCTTTAGCGAGGAAAATAGATTCCTAGGTATAATTCCTAGGTAAATTGATTATTTCTTGTAGTGTTTACCACTGTTGGTCAACGTTGTGCCGCCGTTCGTTTGGGTGGTGTTAGGTGGTTTGGTTCCGAATCTTGTTTTCTGGGCTGTGGTTGGTGGATTTCCAGGTGGTGGGTTGATTTTCTATCCTCTTCACCGCTCATGGCCTTAGATCTCTAGTTTCTTCCTATATCTGTTGAGATCTTTAGATTTCATGGTTTCTTCCCATATGTGAAGGCAAAGCTGCAGCATAACCTTGTTGTTGTGGGTGCTTATGGCTCGTGGGTTTGCTCTAGATTCAGGTTTTGTAAGGTTTCGTTATGGCTTTCTTTTTTGGAGAAGATCATCGGTTAAAACGTTCAGCGGTGTGTGGTTTCTCGAAACTTAGTCTGATATGTTCTGATAGCTTTGTTGTAGGTTCTGATCGTTGAGTTTGTTTAGGCTCAAAAGGGTGATTACGCCTACTGTGTTTTGTATTTTGTAGGGGCTGATGGTACGTGAACATTTATCCGTGTTGGCGGTCGGTTCATTGGCTATTTAAAAAGATGCGCTTGATTTTATTCAGGCACGTCTCTGGTTCATTATGATGTTTACGGCCTTTGATACGTCATTACTTTTGCAATCTAGTTTCGTGCCCCGCGTTGGGTTCACTAGGGTGTGCTGACGTGTATTTGTCTGTTAGGCATTTGTGTTTATTTATACCACTTTTGCTAATATTTGTTATAATACCCTCTTAGGACTGATTATGTGGTTGCTTAGTAAAGTTTATGCCCCCTCATCTTTTTGTACTTTCTCTTTATTTTATAAATTTTCCTTTGCTTAAAAAAATGCTCTTATTGGAAAGCACACTATACACATTTGCCAAACCAAGTTCTTCACTTTTGGGTGGGGGATGATGGGATTTGAGTCGCCATACAATGGACCAATAACCATAACACCTCAGATGGGAATAGTTCACAAGCTCCTCCATACACAGTCGATACGCACTCTTTAAATAATAGTGCCCATTTTATTCCAGCTTTCCAAATCACTCTGTCATGTTTGTACATGGGAAAGAATGGGTGTTTTTAGGATCTTAGTCGCTATATCCTCACTAAACAAATATTGCACCACCTCTTGGTTCCAAGTCTTGCTTGCAAGATCAGTTAAACTATTTACTGTCGCGTTTACCAAGTGAGAAGCACACGGTGAAATACATGAAATGCAACCACCTTCCATCTGCCAAGGTTCATCTAAGATAGGGATAATGTCCCAAGAAGCAATACATCATCTGGATCCACCTCGAACGATAAATTTTGCATTGAAAATGCTATGCCACACATAACTTGGGTTAATTATGACCCAAATATGAAGACAAAAAGCTCCTGTGAGGGAAATATCTAGCTTTGAACAATGGGATACCAAGGCATTTTGCTCCATTTGGAATTTCCATCCAATTTTAGCAAGCATCGCCAAATTGAAAGCACCGAGGTCTTCAAAACCCATACCTCCGTACAATTTATGCAATTCCAAATTTTTCCAAGACATCAAATGAATACCACAGTTATTTGAACCACCATGACCCCACCAAGTAGAGTTCATCATATTCTCAATAGTCAACACGAGAGAAGTAGGTAGGAAGAATATACTCATACATAAGAAGGAATTGATTGCAATACAAAATTGATCATTACCTCTCGGTCTATCTTATAAAAACACTTACTACTACACAATTTTTTTTCTTTTTCCAAATTCGATCTTTGATAAAGCTAAAAGTACTCGACTTATTCCTCTCAATCTAGATGGTACCCCGAGGTACTTAATTACTAGTACCTAAAATCACATGTACACCCAAATTATTAGTAATTGAATTTTGAAGAGTTTGAGAAAAATTTCTACAACAATATATTTCTGATTTTGTAAGACTTAAAGCTTAACCAGACACTGCTTCTTGTTGTGGATAAATTCAGCTATGTTTGTTGGTTAGTTAGTTAGATAGTAACTAACTAGTTAGTTAGTTGGTGGCTTGTAGAGCAAATAACTCAACTTAGCCTATAAATACTTGTTTTGTATTCATTTAATATAACTCATATCACACATCAATATCTTGTATCATAACCACTATGCAATACAATTCATAGTTTTACAATTCACCATAAACAAAACTCTATTCATCCTCTCTATTCTCAACACAGATCTGAACGTTCTGAACTATCTCCTTTCTCTCAACATTGATTGTAAGCATCAAGCTTGCACCAACACTTCCTACATCGATAAAATATTCTTCATAGTATGCACCTCATTCTTCTGGTCCCTGATAAACAGAAAGCAAATCATCTACGAATAACATGTGAGAAATAACTGGAGCGCCTCGACATATGGAAGCAGTGCCATGGACATCGCCTCGATCCAACACTACAAAAAAGAGATGAATGCTGCTCCGCACATATATATGAAAATATGTTATGGAAAATAAGGGTGTTAAAGAGGATGAAAACAATTAGACTTCGGGCTGAACATACTAGTTGTAGGTAATTGAATTATCCTTCTAAGCATACATCAATCAAATTAATTGCATATTATAACACAAAATATGATCTGAACACCATACATAGGTCATTAACAAAAATCAAAATGATGAAACCACTCTTATGATTAAAGTATGGTGTTAAATTCTTATGATTAAAGTATGGTGTCTAACCTACACTCAAAACCACTCTTATGATTAAAGTATGGTGTTTAAGTTGTATTACAATGAATAATGGGTTGCTATATAGTTAACTAAATACTGCAAAACTTTTCTTTCAAAAAAAATTACTGCAAATCTTATAAGTAGAGAATCATTTAAGAAAACACCTGACAGCTTAGATATATATGATATATATGTTGGAAAAATTAGATCTTAATAAAAACAGAATTCATAAAACATGTTCAATCATTATGAATCAATAGCGGAAGCAATCAAAACATTGAACCTGATTATGATAGGATCTACGACATGTTTGATTTATCAAGGATACAAATTAGGGATTAGGAATACCTGAATGAAGCTTTCATGGCAACCCTCTCATCAACAAGGATAACCAAAGAGAGGAGATGATCTGAAACAAACGATAGAGTTAGCGGCGGCTGATTTGGTTGTTCCTCAACCGGTACCTTTATGCCTCAAGTTCTCTTCAGATGGGGAGAAGAGAGTGTTTGCTGTGTACGGTGTATTGGGGACCATAGCCTCTTTTATATTGGATGACCATTAGGGTTTCCCATTATTCCGTTAATGGGCCATCCGGACATCCACCCATATTGAGTCCATATCAATTAATTAATTATCTAAATAGAAATCTAATTAGCCTTATTACTTAAATTGATCACTAATCAATTAAGGCTCCAAATTGATAAATAGCTAATATAATTATTATTACGATATTTGCCCACATAATGATATCGGAATATAATTAAATAATAAAATATTCTAACAATCTCCCACTTGGGCTACATATCTTAATAATTATACCGGAATTCTTTAAGCGCGCGTCTGAATGCTATTTATCTTTAGATTTCAACTTTACAATCTTGTCCACCTCATACATTAATAATGGGACCACCGCGGCTGTCGTCACTGACGTATAATGTGACGGAACCCCGACGACCACCATATCAATGCACTTGATGACATAGATCGATATGGATGAGTGGCATGGAAATTTCATGTGATGTGATCTCTAAATCATGTCTATTTCCAACTGGTCCAACTGAAAACTTTAGTGAGATCAAACTGAAGTTTGCAAATTCAATATTTGCACAAAATGATACATAAATGGTTATAACAAAAAATAACCTCATAAACTTTATTTCTGCAGAAAATCATAATATAAAGTCTGTATCGATACCAAAACTAAAGGATAAAACATAAAACAAAAGAGACTCCCACTAATCCAAGACATCCTTAATGACATCAATCATATGAAATACCTTATATGTCATGTCTTTGATCAGTGAGTCGGCTAGCATTAAAGTCCATCTTTATATGTTCTATTCAATTCAACAATAATTTATAAGGTAATGAACTCTATAAAATTTGTTGTTGAATAACTTTATGACTGAATTATGTCATTATATATAACTTAAGTGGTCTCTCAATACCTTTAACAATATGCAACCAAGTGACATAAATACTTACAGTCATATTTCTTGAGTTAGAATGTGTATTATCTACTTACATCCAAAAGCCAGAGTCTGACACACGAATGATCTCCAAATTGTCAGATCCCTGATGTGAGCATAAGCTCTCTTGTTCTCTTTAAAAAATCCTTATGGTTGCGTTTTCAACAATTCTAACTTTGAATTGCTCAAATGTCTGCCAAACAATCTTATTATATACGCTATTTCCAAATGCGTATAATAAAATCGTACATAAAAATCCTATAGGCAAAGTGTAGGAAAATACTTAAATTTCTGAATTCATAAATTCCCTAATGGGCAATATTTGAGACTGAAAAGTCTCTCTCGGTGATTGAGGTCATCCAAAAAATTTATTAACTTTAATGTCAATTTATTTTCAACTTTACTGATATAACTCTTTTGTGATATCCGAATAATACCTTGAGAAGAATCTCTAAGTATTGAAATGCCTAATACAAAAGAGGTGTCCCCAGGATCTTTCATCACTAACTTTTGTTAGAGATTTCCTTGGTTTCACATTACTAACATATATCATAGTTGACTAAATAAAATAAAATTGACACATTAAAATAGGAATATAAATTTACTCCCACTGAGCTTACTAAATCCACAACTCTACTTAATATTATCTCAAAACCAAATGAGACAATTACTTTATGAGAATTTGTGGTAACACTAAAGAGACAAATTTCTTAACTTATAAGTGGATTTCACGACTTTGCAAACCATCTACTTTGTATCAATTGACACAAAAGCTTTATTCCGTTGCACCAAATTATATCATTAATGTCACCATTAAGAAACACTATATTGAAATCCATCTTATGCAGCTCCAAAATTATAACAAGCAAACTAGTATCATGACTATCTTGATAGAGTCTTTCAAATAAAATAAATAGAATTTCTCTTTTCAGTCAATTCTTTATGATACTAGAAGCCCTAGTTCTTGAGGGTGTTGAGTTTGATCTATATGAATTAATTTCATAACTTGATTGAGAGGAAGAACAATAATGTCCTTATGAGGTTTCAAATATACTATACTAATAGTAACAATATGAATTGGTTTAGAACCAATTCTTCCTCATTCAATTTTATTCTATTTCCATATCTCTCCCCCAAACTCAATATCCTCAAGAAAACTTAACAATTTATGTCTCAAACATTTCCTTAAGTTGTGGGACGAAAAACTTATAGTTTTCAAACCCTTAAACAATTATAGAATGTCACAAGTCATAACTGAATTGACTCTAATAACTAAACTTAAAAGACACACTGAATCATCATTTGAAAATAAAACTCGAAATATCTTGATTTAGTCAAAGAGAAATTAAAACAAAAATTAATTCAAATAATGATTCGCCAAATTGTCTTTTAAATACAAAAATAAGCTAGCAACGACAATCTAAAATTAGTATAAAATGAATAAACAATCTTTATCGACTTTGTCCATTCTAAATAGATATATCTTTCAACATCATTGGACATAAGTCAGTCAAGATTACCTTTCTTTATTTGCCCTTATCTTTTTGAGGTATTTTCCGAATGAACACTATTTTATTTTCTCTTGCTTCAGCTTTTCTTTATTTGCACACTTTATGAATTGATCCTTTAAAGGATCATTTCTAACTTTAACAGTTATAAACTTAATTGTGCAAAGAGAATACTGAATGCTGAATTTTCGAACAAGTCATATGATAGTCGAAATTACTGAATTTTCGAACAAGTCATCTGATAGTCGAAATTATAATGTCTCAGCAAGATTAAATATTTACATAATGTGCTCAATATTTTCTTTGCCTAATAATCTTAATGAAATATCACTCTCCAATGAGAGATTGTCTTTCTCTATATTGCTTTAAAAGCACCTTAGTTTAAGCAAAGAAAATGTGACAAAAATTGTCAACTTAAATAACACTGATAGGATTTCTGATCTTTTAACTTTATGATCACATGAGACCTATAAGATTTGGTGTATACTCACTTGTCAAACTTGATTCTCACATTAGATACTGAATTTGCAAGAGAATGCGAGTTTCACCACCCTTATATAAGGTCTAGATCCAAGAACAATGTTAATATTATTCTTTAATTCCTAAAAGTTAAAACTTTTAAGAGTTAAAAATTTAACTCAAATTAACAGATACATAAACTGTATTAGCTTAAAGAGAACAAGAGAAGCAAAAGCACTCACAAAAATACCTAGTGCACCATTAATATCAAGTCTTTAAACAATAATATCAATTGCTAGTGGTATTTTAAAACAATGATCAAACAATGACAATTTACTTTGACAAAGAATAAATTCTTCTAATTGTCATATGTTTACCATTATATTCGTGTGGATGTAAACTCTTAAATGTATAAATAAGTTTACACTCACACAACATTATCACACATGTCAATAAAATATTATAGAAACGTGCATCTTTATTTGTAAATAAAAGACCTTAACAAGATATCAAGCGCACCATTAATTCCCAATCTTCGGATTGTAAAAATTAACTGCAAGCGATACTCTCAACGCAATGATCAAACATTGGTGATTAGTCCCGTCAAATAATAGTCACCTTCGGGCATCCTATTATCCACATGGAAAAATACTTTATAACCACCACATATTTACCACCACAGGTATGTAACTATCCGGCCAAGTTGTGTCTTCCTTGGGGCCGACGACAACTCGCATAAATAATTACACACTACATCTTTTGTAACTTCAGTTGAGTCGAATCTACGCAACAGAGGTTACTTGGGCAACAGTATTGTTTCAACCGACTCAACCGCAATTACTAGATAATTTTAATATATATTAAATGGGGTGATAAGTCCTGTCAAATAATAGTCACCTTAGGGTATCCTATTATTTACATGGAAAATTACTTTATAATCACCACACATTTACTATCACATGCATGTAATTATCCGGCCAAGTTGTGCCTTCCTTGGGGCCGACTACAACTCACATGAATAATTGCATACTACGTCTTTTGTAAGTTCAGTTGAATTAAATCTACGCAACAGAGGTTACTTTGGCAACATGTTGCTTCAACCAAAACAACTGCAATTACTAGACATTTCACAATAAATTAAATGTTTTTAAATGGGAATGATCTTTAAATTTACAAGGCACTACTAACATAATGTAGGCCGAATTAGTCCATTATGTCGCTAAGTAACCATAAGGCCACTCAGCAACCCTTAAGTGTAAAGACAAGTTCACAAGAATTTAAAAGAAGATGCAAGTCAAAAATCACACCAATGTGTGTATGACAATACATTTGCAGGTATCGCATAAAAGCGAAAACATAAATAACATGAAATATGTCAAAAATTGCATGATTCGAGGAAAAGAAAAATGCTGTTATTGTAGAAACTTAATAACAATAATCTCAATCATCACAATCATGCTATAAACCAAATATTCAATTTCAAATCAAATAAAGAAAAAAATTGAATCTTTATATGCCAAAATTATTCATGCCACAATTGATTCACATATAGCAATGATTCTTTAAATAAAATAATGAATAACTCTAAACTTAATTATTTCCTAAATAAGGAAACAAATTTTATATGTTTATAAATAAACAAACAAAACTAGAATGAATCAAAACCTTATTTAAAATAGAAATTAATCTGCAAGATATGATAATGATATTTATAAAAAAAATCATGTCAAATCAAATCCAAATACTTATTTGCTAACCATATAACAACTTTATGGATGAATTAAACCAAAAGATTTGATTTGAAAATAAAACAGAAAATCAATTCAAATCCTTATTTCATGCCAACAAACATAATTTGCTATATATATATATATATATATATATATATATATATATATATATATATATATATAACCACAACAAATTTGGCAAACAAGATAATTTAAAATAAAGCTTTATATTGGTGAGACTCATGTACACCTCATAATGGATTTTAAATAAAATAAAAAATCCATGAACAAAGAAGGACCGAATTTTCATGAAATCACATCTCACAGCCATGGAAAGAGAGAATAAAAAATTCTGCAATTATTTACAACATTCACACCTAAATTTGACTATTTTGCATCATCACCAAAAATTAATAATAATATCAAATCGATGCATATCTTTAATCAATATCCAGATAGTGCACATGAAATTAATTGACGTAAAGGTCAAGACCCATTACGATCCAAAAAAATAAAATTGTGGAAAATAATAAGAAATACCACGCAAAAATTGGATCCATAAAATAAGAAACGACAACAACATTGTGAAACTAAAACCGGAAAAGGTCGATGCACCCAATTCAATTGGTTTTCTAATAGTAAGGCTGATGAGAACAGTCTTTATCAGTTAGAAAAACAAAACACACCAATTTGCATACCCTAAATAAATGTAATATATAGAAATAGTGTGCAATTTTGGATCATGAAAACAAAGAGAGAGAAGATCCCATTAAATTAAAGGTGTGTGTATCCATGCAACCAAACGAAAAACAGCACATACACTGATAAAGCTTTGTATTCGATTATCAATCTCAATTAAAAATAATAAATAAAAAACGGGAGCATTCGGCACCGAATCAAACAAAAAACCCAAATTATAATCAAAATAGGGTTCTATTAAACCCTTGAAAGGAAAAGTTTCCACGCAAACGATAATCAATCCCAATAAATCAAACATATAGACCTGCTCTGATACCACTTGTTGGAAAAATTAGATCTTAATAAAAACAGAATTCATAAAACATGTTCAATCATTATGAATCAATAGCGGAAGCAATCAAAACATTGAACCTGATTATGATAGGATCTACGACATGTTTAATTTATCAAGGATACAAATTAGGGATTAGGAATACCTGAATGAAGCTTTCATGGCAGCCCTCTCATCAACAAGGATAACCAAAGAGAGGAGATGATCTGAAACAAACGATAGAGTTAGCGGCGGCTGATTTGGTTCTTCCTCAACCGGTACCTTTATGCCTCAAGTTCTCTTTAGATGGGGAGAAGAGAGTGTTTGCTGTGTACGGTGTATTGGGGACCATAGCCTCTTTTATATTGGATGACCATTAGGGTTTCCCATTATTCCGTTAATGGGCCATCCGGACATCCACCCATATTGAGTCCATATCAATTAATTAATTATCTAAATAGAAATCTAATTAGCCTTATTACTTAAATTGATCACTAATCAATTAAGGCTCCAAATTGATAAATAGCTAATATAATTATTATTACGATATTTGCCCACATAATGATATCGGAATATAATTAAATAATAAAATATTCTAACAATATATAAAACTGAATTTACGTAATAGATCATAATTTAAATTGGTTAAAATAAAAAGGCTCATGTGATAGAATTTTAAATTTGTTATTGCATCCAAACCTACTATTGTGTTATAACTATTATATATAGTTGAATTATTTTTACTAGGAACTTAGTAAACCTAGTTGAATGTATGATAATTTTTTTGGTTTTACTGCTCACTATTTACTAATCTATTTTGTCTTGACATTAAACCTTATTATAGATATATGCATTAAAGTTGCAGCAGCACTACTTACTAAACTCTCAATGTAATGTCATTCTCCTTTTCTAAATACATCAATTCTTTCTACAACGATATTAAAAATAAGGTATCTCATGCATCTTGTATATCACCTAATGCATCAATTTGGCCAAGATGCCAGTAGTAATAATAAGATAAAAGATCCTTATTCTCCATGATAGATGGGATATACCACCTTCACATAATACAGCTACAAATTAATCTCACAACCATAATATTTCACCAACCTATCATTTCATTAATCAACCTCTTTATAACCCCTCTCTTCCACACTCCCCAATCATCACACACATTTCATCATTCACACTTTTCCATAGCCATCAAAACCATAAACAAATTCTATCTACAAACAAGGCTTAAAACAAAGCAACTTGAAGATGAAACAAGTAACTTTCTTCTTTTTCTTTTTATTATTTCTTCTCTTTTCATCCACATTATCCATTTCACAAGCACCTGAATCATCCCCAAAATCTCCAAAAAAAACACCCCCTACCCCAAAAGCAACAGCACCATCACCAAAACCATTAGTCCCCACATTACCTGAATCACCAGACTCAACAGACTCCGTCCCTGACGACATCACAACAATCCTAAAAAAAGCGAAAACATTCTCTGTCCTAATCCGTCTCCTAAAAACAACAGAAATCATGAGCAGCGTAAACTCACAGCTCATCACAGCCAAAAATGGCGGCTTAACAATCCTCGCACCAGATGATTCAGCATTTTCAAGCCTCAAAGCAGGGTTCCTTAACTCCTTAGACGAAAACAAAAAAATCGAACTTTTACAATTCCACATCTTACCTCAATACGTATCGAGCTCAAACTTCGACTCTTTAAGCAACCCTGTTCAAACAATAGCCGGTAAAGACCCAACAAGGCTTCCACTTAATGTTTATGCATCAGGTAACAGTGTTAATCTTTCAACCGGGGTTGTTACTGCTTCCATTGTGGGTGTTGTGTACACTGATAACAAGCTCGCGATTTATCGTTTGGATAAAGTGCTTCTTCCTCGTGATTTCTTTGCTACTAAGGCACCTGCTTTGGCTCCAACTCTTGCTGCTGCTAAGGCTCCTAAATCTGCTAATAAGGAGAATTCTTCTGCTGATGATCAAGATGAAAATGATCAGCATCAAGGTAAATCTGGAGCAGTGAGATTGTGTGGAATTCTTGGAACAACGTTGGTGTCTTTTGTTGCTGTAGCAATGATATGGAGTTGATGAATGGTTTCCATTTGGAAGTTGCATTTTTCTTTTCCATGTCTATTACGTCATGCCACTTTTTTGTTGCTTTTCATTTGAAATTTTCTATGGTTTCTTGATTTCTTTTGTATTGGCGTTATGAAGAGGATGTGAATCCTTGTGTCATTTTTATTGTATAAAAAAAGTTTGATTTTGATGATACTTCAAATTTGCCATCTTTTCAATTAATCTATTGTTTAATAGGGAGTCTTTTAGGATCTATTTGGCTACACAAATAAACTAGATTATATTTTGTTGGATTAGCATATAAACTTATCTAATTAAATGAGATGTGTTTGATTAATAAGTTTCTTTCTCCATCTTATAGTTTTTTTTTTGAGGTAATATTTCAAAAAAAATATTTCAAAAAGGAAAACTTTTAGTAAAAATAGAACATTACAAATATTTCATTATAGTTACAAACCCATGACCTACTAAATTTTGTTTAACTTTTTGTTAAGGACAAATATGTCTAGAGTAATATACTTTATGTTCGTTCTACTTTTTTTTTTTTGGCTTAAATGCATTTTTTACCTCTTAACTTTTAAAAAGTTGCGATTTTGGCCCTCTAACAAAAAAATAACAATTTTACCCCCTAACTTGACAAAATGTTGCAAAGGTGCTTAGAAGATGCCACATGTCCCAAAATAGGGGGCCAAAATCGCAACATTTTTCCCCTAAAATAGAGGGCTAAAAGAACATATTTTCATATAGACATAAGGTCAAAAGAACACATTTCCCTAAAGATCGAGGGAAAAATTGTTGTTTTTTTTTGTTAAGAGGCCAAAATCACAACTTTTTAAAAGTTACGGGGTAAAAAATGTATTTAAGCCTATTTATTTATGGGCTTCTGTAACTTTTGATGGCTTCGTAAGTTTCTTTTTACAAAAGGTAACCCTATTCTATGTTTATGAGTATTAAACATGGGCATCTCTTTTAGCTAGAATCGATGATTAGTTTGACACGTTGTATAAGTCTATTTCTGTCCGCTAGACTCCATCAACCTTTGTTGTTTAAGAGATAATAGTTCTTTGAAGAGACCATTAATAGTTCTTATGAGAAATCGCAAACTCAAATCCGCACTCAACATATCAATTGATTTTGTAGCATTTATCATCAATAATTATGATTGGTAAAAAATAGCTTATAGCTAATAAAATAACTTTTAGTGGATAGGTGATAGGTTAACTTATAACCGATAGCGCATAAACTAGTTGATTGAATTTGTAGTGTTTGGTAAAATTAACAATTGAAATTAAAAAAATGAAATGACTTAAAAATATATATTTAATTAATATCAATTTTTTTTTCAATTAAGATTACATGGATAAAATTGAAATAAAATATGAAAAGCTATAACGTTATGTTATAACCTACTTGAATTAGTTTATCATAAAAAGGTATAAGCAAGTAAAAATAAGTTATAAACTCATGACAAAGTAACGGCTATCAAACAAATCTTTTATAGTCAAATGAGCTTATAAGACATAAGCTATAAGCTCAAAAAAGTGTCTTGCCAAATAGACCCACATGTATCATCAAAACATTGCTTACGAGATAACATTTACTTAAACTATTATGCATGGTATGGCTCTTCACCTTAATTAGCATTATTATTGAAGAAGATGGAGGGGTTCTTTGCCCCGTTTAGTTAGTCTAGTTTTTTTTTTTTTCTTTAAATGTTTTATATGCATCTCGAATATGATTATTTCAATTAAAGAGAGCCTATGGAAAACCAAAAAGAAAAAATAGATCATGCTTCCTTAAAGAAAGTAGAATAACCCAATAACATGCACTTAGATGAGATGAGAAAAGATCTCTTCCGACTTAAAATGTTATGAATTTGAATTCAACTGTAGGAATGCAAGTTCACACAAAAAAAGGAAGTAGATTATGGTGCGATTGATTCACAGTTTTGATAAATTAATGTTTTGAAATATTTTTTTTAAATGATTTTTTTTTTGTTACAATGCAAATTTTTTTTAAATGATTTATGTTGAAATGATATTTTAAAAGAGAGTCGATAAGAGTTACCTTTTTAAGAGAAGAGGAAATATGCACAACTATTATAATTTTTGTTGAACAAGCACAATTAATATTTTGAAGTGTGTTTTAAAACAATATTGATTAGCCCTGTTCTGTACATTGAAAATCAATTTTATGGGCAAAAAATAGGCAGAATAGAACAATCTGATAGCTGTATTTTATATGCAGACATCAATTGTTACGATATCCAAATCCACTATTTTGAGCTGAAAATGGATGGATTGTGCATTAGTTCCAAATGAAAGCAACACATTACATTGTACCAAAAAAGAAAAAAAGAAACACATTACACAATACACATCCATCCATCTAAGCTTTCACTTTTTCTAATGTTTTAATCTTTATTGATGC
This sequence comes from Medicago ruthenica, assembly GCA_018208015.1. NCBI lineage: Eukaryota > Viridiplantae > Streptophyta > Magnoliopsida > Fabales > Fabaceae > Medicago > Medicago ruthenica. The sequence continues at coordinate 213,807 of WNNG01000463.1, forward strand.
CCCACCATAACCTCCTTGTCAGATAAATGACAGCTTGAGACCTAAATTGATGCAACACCTTAATCTCATGCTAGATACCATGATTTATTAAGTTAACAAATCACAATTAAGGGTCCATAACAAAGCCTTTCACCTAAATGTCATATTCTCCAAGCCTCTATAAAAGCCTAATCCTTAGTATCATCAATGCATCAAGTGCTCATTGCAACTTTTATTCCTACCATCTTCACAACTTCAATATCACCTAAAACTTTCTTTAAAGAAAACCAAAATGATTAAAATTCAATCTCTCTTGTCCTTCTCACTTGCACTACTAGTTTCCCTCTTGTGTTCCACCACCACTACTTTATCTGAATTATCACCTGCTACTGCTCCAATACAACCTACACTACCCGCTCCAGCCACACCAGCTGCAGCTCCTAAACCGTTGGTACCTTCATTACCAGAGTCACCCAGTGATTCCACCCCTGACACCGCAGGCACTGTTGACATCGTCGGAATCTTGAGAAAGGCGAAGGCATACAATGTCTTCATTCGACTCATGAAAACAACTCAATTGATCAACCAACTCAATTCACAGCTATTGGCTACAAAAACAGGCGGATTAACGATTCTTGCACCGGATGACAGCGCCTTCTCAGGACTCAAAGCAGGATTCCTCAACTCTCTTTCCGATGGACAGAAACTCGAGCTGTTACAATTCCATGTTATTTCAGACTATGTATCTAGCTCTAACTTTGATACTCTAACCAACCCTGTGAGAACACTGGCCGGAGCTAAACCCGGAAAGGTGGAACTGAACGTCGTGAGTTATGGTGGAAGTGTGAACATATCAACAGGGGAAGTGAACACCACAATCAATGGCATTGTATATACCGATAAGCGTCTTGCTATTTATAAAGTTGGTAAAGTGCTTCTTCCTATGGATTTCTTTTCCGTTGCTAAGGCACCGGGGAAGGCACCATCTTTGGCACCAGAACCTTCAACCGATACAGCAAAAGCGCCTAAACCCGATAAAGATACATCTTCAGATTCGTCGCAGGTAATTAATCCAACTGAAGACAAGTCTGGCACTATGAAGATTGTGTATGGAAAGTGGATGTCACTTGGACTTGTATTAGCTTTTGCGGCGATGATTCAAATTTGATATTGAGAGATGAGCGTATATATGCTTCTGAGTTTCATTCTTCAGAACACTTACGTTCTTATACATTTTTTTTGGTTGTCTTGTTTTTGAATTCTTATCTTAGGGGGTATACTTTGAGAGGTGAGAGCTTTGTTAAGGTTTGCGTGACTATGTTGTGGTGATGCTATCTTATGGTATTTATTTAATTTGCTTGTATACATAACTCAGCCAATTGTTATCTTTCTTTCCTAAAAAATTGAGCATTTTCTATCGGTTTTGGAGCATCACATTGCAAAAGTTGCTGCGCCCTTATTCAAGAATCTCACTCTAAACATTCTATTTGTTTAATTCCTGTCCAATAATTAAAATCAACTATATGGGATGTAGTTGATGGGATTGAAATTGAAATTAGTCAAACGATGTGAACGGAAACATTTGGATACACTAATAAAACACATTAAATTTGTGATGAAAAACGTAAAATCCCGCCTCTAAATGTTGTGATTGAAGAATTAGAGAGATATTTTATAGGGTTAATAGTGTTTTACCCTTGTAATATAGACAATTTCCGGTTTACAAAGTTTTTTTTGTTAGATTTTATTCTAGTAATTTGAAGATTTTTGGTTTTGGACCTTGATGAATTTTGACGGTACAAAATCGATGATATGATAGGGGGTAAACCGAAATTTGCTCAAATTACAGAGGGTAAACCGAAATTTACTCAAATTACAACGGACGAAAATACCATAAATTTTGTAATTTGATGCCATGAAGATTTTACAAGGGGCAAAACTAAAAAATCTTCAAATTACAAGGATGAAATCTAATTTTTTTTACAGGAGCATAGACCGGAAAAGGCCTGCATTACAAATGGGTAAAGCACCGTTAATCCTATTTTATATTGTGTGTCAATAATTGTCACTAACTTTTCCCCAAAGTGATAGTCTTGTGTATTTTTTAATTAGGGGTTGAAATTTCTTAATCTCCTATAGGTTAAATCTAAGTATATTTTCAACGTCCTTGATCAATTCGTCTTTCTGATACTAAAGTAGTAGATAGACCTTTTGAGATTGATGTCCGCCTCTTAGATCCCACATTGTAGCGTACAATTTTTCGTTGTTTTGTATCTCTTTCCATCACTAGACAATATATTTGTTATGAAGTGCATGTTGTTGTTTTTCAGCTTGTTGTTTCTCCTTATATAAAGTTGTTATTATCATCCTTCTTTAATTTATTTTTGCGTATTCGATTTCAAAGATTTCTTTTGTCTTTATTCTACATTAGAGTTGAGTGTCTAACCAGATGTTGATTGGGCTGGTGATCCCATTGTAAGTCTATCATAGGGTTTTCCATTTCTATATGAGATTCTCTAGACGCATCATGAGTATGAGGTTGAATGATATGGTATACAATTTCTTTATTTGGCTTATTAAGGTTAGTTTAGTCTTTTTTCAGTGTAGATCAAAATGGCTTAGTGAAGGGCATACTAATACGAAGAAACATGCGATTTTGCGTTAGAAATTGCACAGAAGCGCCCCAGGTGTATTGGCAGGCGTCTCAAGTGTCTGTCATGCACCCCAAGTGTTCTGTCAGACATGAGGCGTATGAAAAATGCACCTATGCGCCCAGGAAAGTGTCCCAAGTGTGCTTGAAGCGGGCCATGACTGCTTTTTGCTACTTCTAAGTGAAAAAAGTCTGGTTTTTAAGTCCAACTTCAGGTGGAAACTTTCCCTATAAATATCACTCCTCTCATTCATAATATTTCATTCATAATGAAAAGATTCAAGAGAAAGACAAATGCTATGAGCTTCAAAGGAGCAGTTCCTCTCCTCACTCTAAGGGTTTGCTTGGTTCAGCGCAGGAGAAGAGAGGGAAGGGATTTTAATGGAGGGGGGGAAGGGAGGAGATGAGAGGGGAGATATTTTAATTAAATATATGTTTGGTTCAAAAGAAAGGAGGGGAGGGGAGAAGAGTGATTTTAATTAAAAATGTGTTTGGTTCACAAGGGAAAGAGAGGGATTTTAAAATCAATTTACTGTTTTACCCTTAAACTTAATTAAATATACGAAAACGCTTGTTTTTACGATTTCATAGACCGACGGAAAGTCGTTACAAGGTTAATATAACCTTATTTAAAAAAGGATAATATAACCTAATAATAATAAAAGTTACAAGATAATATGATTTAATAATAATAAAAGTTGTTACAAGGATAATATTGAGATTTTTCAAAGATCTTCTCCCCTCCCCTCCGAAAAAACTCCAATTTGGGGGGAAGAAAAAAGTGGGTCTTGAAGGGATTTTGCTCCCCTCCTCTCCCCTCCCTTCCCCTTCTAAAAATTGAACCAAACACGTCAAATTAAAAATATTTCCTTCACTCCCCCTCCAAAACTCTCGAACCAAACGGACCCTAAGTGTCTAGGGTATGTTTTATTTCTTTTATAATTTGTCTTTAGTTACCATGAGTCATGCAGCATTATAAGTCTCTTGCTTGTGTACTTGAGCATTTGTAATCTTTAGTGATTATAGTGAAAATCTCTTGGAGGTGCAATAGGAATTGACTACTTTCGGTTTGTGAGAGGCACCAGTATAACTGCTTTGTGTCTTTCTTTCTCTCTCTTTCTTTGTGTTTTAATCTTAAACTGCTACATTCAACTCTACATCAGACTTGAACTCTACTTCAGACTTTGATCAGTGAGACACTTAGAAAAAGTTTGAAAAAACCAATACAATTCAACATCTCCCCCTTCTTGTGTTTTTCTCACCTGCTGCATAATTACACAGGTTCTTGTGTAGCTTTTATCGGTTTAAATTTTGCAGTTTTCAGTTGCCTTTGTGTGCACATTTATGCAGGTATTTGGCAGCATATCATGGCCTTTCTTGTGCATAATTCGGCTGTTGAAGTGTAGTTTAATTCTCTATTGTAGCTCTTCTTAGGGGGCGCTTTTATTTTTATTTTGCCCAGCTGTTTTTCTGTTTATCCGTGGTCAGCCAGGGGGTTGTCCCTGGCATCGTCTGCTTTGGTGTTTAGTCCATAATCTTAGTCACTCGTGCTCAAACCGAAACCCCAATTCTCATTCAGATATAGGTAACAAAAAAGATACAAATGCCCTATATTTTGCTTCACTTCAAAGAACACTCCCAAAACTCTAGATCTAAATTTGAATAAAGGTGAATTATTTTTCAATTGGGAGTTGCTACGATTTCAATTGCATGTTTGAGGGTTTTTTTAGAGGTTGGGAAAATATCAATTATCATTCTTATTGAAGCAGATAAAAAGCTATGCGATGCTGATGAATAGTAAACTGAAATGGGTTTTCTCCTCCATAATCGATTTTATGTTCTGATCATGTTATCATTCTTTTTTACTTTTAGATATTGGAAATGAGAATTAGAAAGGAAGAAGAAAAGATTAAATTATTATTAGGTGTCTTCTCAATCTACTACTCCACTGTAATAGTTTTGAATCGTAAAAGTTTTGGAGTTTTTGGGTTTATTATTGTTTATTTTTTTGTTTTATGTTTATTGTGTTATTTGATTAATTAATTTGAATCATAATCGGGATTTAGTTGCTGAAAACTTAGAAGATTGGTTGGAATTTGGTCCTATTTTTTTCTTGGGTTTAAAGATTGATGAAATTTATTAAGATATGTTGAAGATGAAGAATGATAAAACAAATTAGATGTTGGTGGTTTATTGTAAAATACAATAGACTTGTATGATTCAATGGTCATCGTTTTAAAACAAATATATAATGGTTAAAATTAAAAAAACTAATAAGGTATATGGTAGACCAACATTATTTGTGTTCCACTTTAGATATTTGAAGTTAAAGTTAACAGATGTTGACCAAATTGACTACTAAACCATATTTAAAGGGCCAAAATGTAAGCATTAGTAGTTATGGGACCAAAATGAAACTAAGATATTAGTTAGGGGATCAAGTGACCAATTAAACCTATAGTATTATAGCCAAATTTTGCAAATATGTGTTGGCAATTGGACTCAGGCCAATACAACAAGTGAAGTGGATATCTAAGTTGCATTTGTGGGTCAAAACTAAAGTTTTTGAATTTTGCAAACGCGCGCGCGCGCGCGTGCGCACACACACACACACACACATATATATATCCCTTATCCTTTCGAGTTAGATTTTAAAAATGAAATTCAAACTCTTTTCTCATATAGGAGGTTTTGGAAAAGCATTAAAGAATAATTGAGAATGAATTAGGAGATGTAGTTATGTCACTCTCTCGGAGAAGGGGATGTTAATGCAATATTTTGGTTCAATTGGGTGCTGCCAACGATGACAAGTTTAATATTTAGGAGACTACGTCAAAAGATTTGAATTCTTTTCTCTTAAGTGATTCCGTGAGGATTCTCTATCCTCGGGGCTAAGCATTTTTTTTAATTAAGCATATATACCAACAAAAAAATTTAAAGTATTGCCCCCAAACAAATATTCCCTTACCTTTTTTTTTTGAAAGAAAATATTCCTTTACCTATCATGATGATGGGAAGGTGATGGTTCATTAAGATGTTAATTGTGGAATTATATTATGCTATCACATCATGGTTCATTATATTATGAAAATGTTATTTTTTTTGTTTTGACAAAAAATGTTGTTTGTAAGGTGGATGGTGTTGATGAGTATATTTATCTTTTATAACAATATATAAAGGAAATATATATTTTTTAATTGTATTTTTTCTCATTTTTACCTTTTATTTAAACTTTTTTTTTGTTGAGGAAACCCTTTATTTAAACTATTTTATCATTCATTGTTATTTAAATTCCTAATTAAATTAATTAGTTTAATCTCATTAAATTAGGAATAATCAACCAAATAGGAGAAACAATCTGAGACAAATATACACTCGAGAAAAAGCTTTGGAATAGCTTGTTTGTTTAATTATCATAGCTCCCTGACTCCCTGTCAAATCCAGCATGGTTATAGCTTCCTGGCTCCCTGTCAAATTCAACATGGTTGCAGTCAGAGAATGAAGGAATAGCCTTGGAACACTGAGTCCCTAATATTATAAAAATACCTTTGCATTCTTTCAAAGTTGTATAAGCAACCATGGCTGCACTCATCTCTGCATACCATTTTATCTCCCAAAATACCTTCCATTTTATCTCTACTTGTGAAGTAAATGAAGGATTGTGAGTCTCACCAGATTTACTGGTACTATATACAGGCATCTGAAATCCCCCCTTTTGAGCCAATTCTTGCAAAAGGTTCTTGTACATCCCGATGCCATCCTGAAATTTAGAAAATCATGTCGATATGTAAAGAGAACCAAACAAAAGAATTTAAGTTATAGAATAAAATGTTATTCAATTGGCCACAAGACATTATGGAACCAACCATGTTCTTCCCTTTGTATCGGTCCAACCATCATACATTATGGAACAACCATATTTTGCGGCTTCCTCCTTGTTAGTCTCCAACAATTTATTTGTATTTTCCAACTCTTTGTTAAGACACGGGTTTCTCAACTCATGATAGCATGGGGGCTTCAAATTAGGACCATATTGACCAATTGCTTCAACCATCAATTTAAAACTTTTTGATTTTGCAACGTTGAACGCAATTCCATTTAGGTATAAAAAGCGAGCTATATATTGGTTCCCCTGCGGCTTCTCGCTATATAGCCTTAGCTTCTTTAACCTTCTTGTTACCTTCATAGGTAGAACACAGAGAAGTGAAAATACCCTTAGCAGTAGACTTATCACTCAGTTTTAAGTATTCAGTATAAGGTAAAGCTTCAACAATAATACCTCTCACTTTATGATGCTTTTTTATAGATTTTTCTTTCAGCATCTGAGAGTTTCTTTCTATCAGTTGCTACACTTTCTTCATCAACAAGAATAGAGATACCATCTTCAATGATGTCCCATAGAGTATCATCAACACCAATGATATGACTGTACATCTTGCTTTTCCACCAAGAAAACTTCTCAGCATCTTCATTGAACATAAGAGGTTTAATGTGATCATGAGAGCTAGATTTATCATCTGCACCATAATCATATGATACAGCTCTATTGTTCCCAGAGGTTCCAGAGTCAGAAGCACATGCCCCACCACCAGGACTAACAGCTCCACCACCACTAGACATGTTTTTCTCAGGATCTCACTGACACACAGTTAAGTGTTGAAATATCAGAATCGGAGCTCTGATACCAACTGAAGGTGAGAAAAACCCAAGAAGGGAGGGTTGAATTGTGTTGGTTATTTAAAGGTTGGCTTCATTGTTTGGTAAAATCAAAATGCAAGCAATGCGTTTTCCAGATGTTATATAATGTCTTCAGAAGCTGGATTTCTGCATTCTTTGTGATTAATTCCTTGCGTATCTTTTGAAGATTTATTGAGGTTTTATTCAGACCGAAGTTTCCAGAAGATTGATAATTATGTGTGAAGATCTCATTGAAGATTGGCTTCGTATTTATTGATGAATATATTTTCAAAGTATCTTTGTAAAATATAATTCAGAAATATGTTTCTTCTATGAGCTTCTATAATATTTCAGAATCATATCTTTATGGATGATTATGTTCAGAATTATGAGAGCTGCTGAAGTACTATATAAGGAGGACGTGCTGCTTTGAAGAATAAGAGAGAATTGAGTCAAAAACCAGAATTCAGAGTTTAGAGTTTTTAGAGTTTTTGTCTGTGTAAGCTTAGGCTTTGTTTTGTACACCACTCATATGTTTTGAGTTGGTTTAGTTTGTTTTGAGTTGTAATTCATTCAAAGCTTTTAAGCACAAATGCTGTTTTTTTGTTGTCTTGAAGTGTGACTTCAATTTGTGTGTTTTTGTTAAGTTTACAATCACTGGGCTGTGATTGCTTGGTTAGAAAGTAAGTGGGTTCTTATACCTAGGTGGTCTCCTGGGTAGAAGTCTAGAAGGGTAGAGATTAAGTGATAAGACGAAGAACAGGGGTTGTTGAGTCTTAGAATTAATTCTACTTAGTAGATTTCCTTCCTGGATTGGTATCCCACAGAGTAGGTGAAGTTTGCACCGAACTGGGTTAACAAATTCATTGTGTTCCTTTACTTTCTGCACTTTAAATTTCTGCTTCTGAACTTTAGTTTTCATACTCTGTTTTACTGGTTCAGAACCAGAATTGCCAGAATTTCAATTGACATCAGAGCAGGCACCCTGCCTGTATTTGGGTGAGCTCCAGGGAAGATATTTTCTGGCATAATGAAGAAGAAGACACTATCTGATAAGAAAAGCAGTCAATCCAAAGGTGTTCAGTGCCATGAATGTGAAGGATATGGTCACATTAAAACAGAATGTGTCACATACCTCAAGAGACAAAAAGAGAATAAGTCTGCTAAGCTTGTTGCTGATTTTACTGGAAAATTCTGGTCTGATGATGAAGTTATGGGTTCAGAAACTTCTTCAGAGTCTGAATGCAGTGATGAAGAATCATCCTGTGAAGTTCTGGCTACTTATCACAAAAATCCTGTTGAGTTTTGCAGAAAGTTGCAATGTCAATTTGATGAAGTGTGCAAGCAGATGGAAGAACAGAAGAAAATTAATACTCAACTTCAGATTGAGAGGGGTGAACACTTAGAGAAGATTTCTGTTCTCAGTAATGAGGTAATCCAACTCAATTCTCAACTTGATCAGATGAAAAAGCAAGTTAGAATGCTGAATTCTGCTACTGATGTGTTGGAAGAGATTCTGGAGAATCAGAATCAAGGAAAACCAAATGGCATTGGATTTGTTGATCAGAACTTGAACATCAAACAACAAAAACCTGCTAAGAGGTTCACACCTGCTGCTGCTCATGTTCCACTGATGAGGAAACCTAAGAACAAACCTCAGGAATCCAAAGACAAGAAGGCTACTCATCCTTGGGTTTGTCATCATTGTGGTAAAAAGGGTCACATTAAACCTTTTTGTTACAAGCTGCATGGATACCCCAAGCATTTTCAACACAGAAAAGTGGAACCAGCTGTGAACAAAAGGAAGATCAAGAAAGAATGGAGACCAAAGTGTGCTAGTGTTGCTCAGAGTCTGAACAAAGGGAAAGAAAAGGCTGTTGCTGATGACAGCAAGCCCATTCCTGTAGCACAGATGAGTTCTGGTGCTGGTTCATCTAAAATCAGGAGCAAAGTGTTAGTTCCTATTCCTGTTCAAAAGGCACTTGTTTCTTGTGAGTCTGAAGATGTTATGTCCTGTGTTCAGAAAAGAGTTGCCGATTTTGAGAAGAAGATTGCTGGGAAGAAGGTTCTGAATGTTCCTAAGGCACATATCAATTGAGCAGCATCTGATGATTGTGTCTAATGAAGACTAAGCAACTTCTGATGCTGAGTCTGAAGACTGGTTAGTGGTGACTGATGTCTGATTTTCTGCTTTGTATTTCTGGTCTGAGGTTGTGCTGTTCTCTACATTTTTGTGTTTGGTTGTTCTTCTGCTGGGTGGATTCCTTGTGATTCTGATCTTTGCAAGTGTGCTGTGCTGGGTTATGTATGTTCTGAGTTGTGTTTCTTCTCCTGATGTTTCACTGGTGCTTTCTCAAAGTTGTTTGGCTAAAAAGGGGGAGAAGTATGTGTGATTGGTGATTGCTGATCTGTTTGTTCAGGGGGAGTGTTCCTGAGTTTGTGTGCTTCCTGAGAAGCTGTTTATGTTCAGGGGGAGTTCCTGAGTGTTGTGTTTCAGGGGGAGAAAAGTTGTTCTTCATAAACTGATATTTGTGTTGCAGGGGGAGTATTTTGAAGTTGTTTGTGTTACTTAGTTGTTAATCCGCTGCTGACTCTGATACATTGTGTGTAGTTCTTCATTGTTGATTAATCTTGTGATGATTGAAGGACTTGTGTTTATGAAGCATTTGATTTTAGCCAAAAATTTGCCAAAGGGGGAGATTGTTGGTTATTTAAAGGTTGGCTTCATTGTTTGGTAAAATCAAAATGCAAGCAATGCGTTTTCCAGATGTTATATAATGTCTTCAGAAGCTGGATTTCTGCATTCTTTGTGATTAATTCCTTGCGTATCTTTTGAAGATTTATTGAGGTTTTATTCAGACCGAAGTTTCCAGAAGATTGATAATTATGTGTGAAGATCTCATTGAAGATTGGCTTCGTATTTATTGATGAATATATTTTCAAAGTATCTTTGTAAAATATAATTCAGAAATATGTTTCTTCTATGAGCTTCTATAATATTTCAGAATCATATCTTTATGGATGATTATGTTCAGAATTATGAGAGCTGCTGAAGTACTATATAAGGAGGACGTGCTGCTTTGAAGAATAAGAGAGAATTGAGTCAAAAACCAGAATTCAGAGTTTAGAGTTTTTAGAGTTTTTGTCTGTGTAAGCTTAGGCTTTGTTTTGTACACCACTCATATGTTTTGAGTTGGTTTAGTTTGTTTTGAGTTGTAATTCATTCAAAGCTTTTAAGCACAAATGCTGTTTTTTTGTTGTCTTGAAGTGTGACTTCAATTTGTGTGTTTTTGTTAAGTTTACAATCACTGGGCTGTGATTGCTTGGTTAGAAAGTAAGTGGGTTCTTATACCTAGGTGGTCTCCTGGGTAGAAGTCTAGAAGGGTAGAGATTAAGTGATAAGACGAAGAACAGGGGTTGTTGAGTCTTAGAATTAATTCTACTTAGTAGATTTCCTTCCTGGATTGGTATCCCACAGAGTAGGTGAAGTTTGCACCGAACTGGGTTAACAAATTCATTGTGTTCCTTTACTTTCTGCACTTTAAATTTCTGCTTCTGAACTTTAGTTTTCATACTCTGTTTTACTGGTTCAGAACCAGAATTGCCAGAATTTCAAATTGTGTTGGATTTGTCTTCAAAAATGACTAAGAACAAAGATCAGGTTCTGATGGAGTTCAAAATCCGAGTCTGAGGTTCTGAGTCAGAAACAGAGTTTCAAAGTCTGAGTGAAAATTCAGATTCTGATGCAGCGGATAAGACGTTAAAGAGAAAGACACAAGCAATTATCCTGGTTCCTTCCACAATTCAGAAGTAGTTCAGTCCCCTTGTCACTTACAAGAGATTTTTCACTATAATACAATGATTACAAATTGCTCAAGCACAAAGCAAGAGACTTCCTATGCTCAAACACAAATTAAGAGACTTCTAATGCTAAAACACAAAGTAAGAGACTTCTCAACAAACAAAAATACAAAGTAAGATGTTTGATTTGAACACTTGACATACAATCAGTGGTGTTCACAAAATACAACACAGGTATAAGACTCTAGACTTAAGAATTTCTAAGATGAGAAAGTTTGTAATAAATTATAAGTGTTTGATGCGTTTTGAATTTGACAGAGTTTTGGCACTTGTAAAATATTCAGAGTCTTGTGGATTCTTCAAGTCTTCATTATAAGGACCCGATCCCCGAGACTACTAATCAACGTTAAATAAACAATTAGCATGCAATCAGAACCTTACATTTCTCTATAAAACTCATATTAAACATATAATATGGAAGTCTCATCAATAAAAATAAATATATCGCAGCGGAATACCTCAACATACATATGATCATCTCGGGTTATCTCAAAACATCTCAAAATAAATACACAAGTATCTGGATCATAAAGATCACTCAAAATAAATCCAACAGAGTACGAAAAATAAAATCCCAAACGACATCCTAATCAGAGCATCCTAACTCTAGACGTCTCCAAGCAAAGCATAAAGCATGAGTTATGCATCAAGCCACAACCCATCACGACTCACCGGAAGCAAGCACTCAATCATGTAAATCTACATCCACAAGGGATGAGGCGACAACAAAGCCACTGGAGGGTAAGATATACATTCATTAATAAGAAATAATAAACAAGTGTAGTTCAGAAAACATTCATATCACCACATTATTCAAACATAACAAATTTAGTTATCCGAAATTCAAGAACATGTAACTCATATTCATATTCTCATACAAGTCTATCTACACCATCATATAAATTCATCATTTACAATCATTCAATTCATACTCTCATCGATAAACAATTACCAAGTCAATTTTGGCAATTCTTCAATGCACATTTACCAATTAGATGCACAAATGCTCATCAACACATTAATACATAAGACTCGTACTTATGCAATGTTCCTAAACAACTCTATATGCATGTGGTACCAAACACCGTCGCTTTTTGGATATCAGAACTTACCGAGTAATCTCATCGTCACTTTGCATACTAAATATGTCATCGTCACTGGACTTGACTCATGAATGAATGCATGATCATATATTCGACTGACATCAAGTACACATAAGACTCGACAACAACACCATCTTCACTATCATATATTCTCATATGATTAAACATCATCACTTAATACATAACATGTATCATCATCATTTACTCAAACATCGTCACTTAATACATAATATGTGTCATCATCATTAACATCATCAATAACAACATCAATGTCAACATAATATCACCATCAATACACATCCATTATTACCTCTCAAAGCCCCCTTGTACTCATTGTTAATTATAAGGGTGTTTCATGGTTCATTGGAAAAGTATGTGGAAGTTTTCATGAAAATGTGCCATGACCTATGTGTATTTTCAAAGTATGTGGAAGTTCAGAGTCTGACTTCACTTCAGAATATGACTTGCAACTAGCTTCTCCTTGTATTTTCTTGCACTTCATTTGTTCTTTCACAACCCATGTATGATTAAATCCTTGTAAATTTTTATTTATGGTCGTGCATTCTTGAACAAATATTAGCATATCCAATTGATCTTTTAATACCTTGTTTTCATCAAAACTTAAGAGGCATTGTTTAAACCTATTTTGTTCCAACATAACATATGCTCAAATAAAAATTGTTAATGTCATTTTTCAGTTTCCAATGTGATAATACATTTTTTTCATTTCAATTATACCCTATAATTAATACTAGAAATGATATCTGAACAACCATTTTTGACAACTTTTGTGAACCCTTTCTCTCTCATAGTCACATTATCTTATGGAGAAAGAACACGATGATTAAGGATAATTACTCACCGGATCCGATGATCAAGGATAATTACTCACCGGATCCAGAGTACTCTTCACCATCTCCATACCTCTCTCCTCTAGCTGATATGGAGACACAAATGTCACCACTATGGAAACTTTTTGCCTCCCCGATGATTAAGGGTAATTACTCACTGGATCTGTGGTACTCTTCACCACCTCCATACCTCTCACCTCCATACACCTCAGTAGATCAGTTGTATTCAAGGTATCTGTGGCACTATTCATTGTGTCCACGACCCTCATCGGATCCGAGGTGCAAGTGCCCTTCATTGTGTCCACAACACACATTGGATCTAAGGTACTCTTCATTGCAGTATTACTATTAGTGTTTCACAGGAATTTCTTAATACAAATGGCCCTTTTATTCAGTTTCAATGTTTGTTTATTGACGGTTAATGTATAGGATTTTAATTTTTATAAGTTGCAGCATATAACTTTTAGTTTGACCTATGTTTTTGTGGCATCCACGCTGTTCTCGACAAGGCTGAGGACTTACGTGACCCCTGTTTTTCTGGCAGCCAGGAGTCACTTGATCCCATGCCTCTGGAGGCACATCTGCGACTGCAAGAACGACACCCTCCTGTTGGTTGGCTTACTCCCAAGAAGCTGGAGCAATTTCTATCGCATCGTTAGACTTTTTTTAATTTGTTGTTTTGTTTAATACTTTGTTGGTGTTCAATTCTTAGACTTGAACCATGGACATCAAATTGAACATCACTTTTGTTGTATGTTAGCTACCTTTGGTTTAATTAATCATTATTGTTGTAGTTAAAACTCTAATGTTACGCCTTGTATGCTAGCTAACTCGTATTCTCTAATGTCTCATTTGATCATGTAGTTAAAACTTCAATTTTTTTGAATAATTGAAAATGCTAATATACTTCAAAAGAAAAGAACCTGTAAAGTAAGTGATCAGTGTTTTGCGATATATCTAATTCATGGGTGTTTTGCCACAAACCCATCAGAGCACCCACTATTCATGTAATTGTGGGTGCTTTGGATGCCCATACACACCCAAACATCCAGAGTGAAATTTAGTGAAATGGAACTATTTAGATCAACTTTTAAATCCTACTAACTATTTAGCCCCACAAAAAATAAGTTAGTTTATCCATTTTAATTAACCCCGTTGAAGATGCTCTTAGATAGTGGTGGATTGCAATTGAAAGAGTTGGCTCACTGCACCACAAAGTCTAAATTTGATGGGAAATTGCATTACTTAAAGTTTAAACCATTGAGTGATACAATATTTTGTTTAAAGAAACAATGCATAGGGTGTTATGGTGTATTTTAGCCTGGACAGTCAAGTTGTTTTCCATGATGGAAAATTTTCATTTTGAAGGGCATGTGGCAGTTGCCACCAGTTGAGGCAAACAAAAAAAAGGTGGCTTTCATTTTTTAATACTTTTTTCTGCCTTTACTAGTATACCTTCCCGTCCTTCACATAATAGTTGCTGACCAATTTTCTGAACATGCAGTGGTGTCCTCAACAAAGATTTGTACAAAATTAATTCTCATGTTAATCTCTGAAAGTAGTAATCAGAATTACATTTTTTTCTACTTATAAAGTGAAACCAGAAAAAAAATTCTCAAGCTAAATTATTTTATCTTTGAATGTATCAAACGTTGTCATAATAATCATTAAAAGCATCAAAATTACAAATACGTTTTATTGAATTTGGTCCTTGAATATGTGTTTTGTTAATCGTAAATTGTAATTATAACTCTAACACTCTCATAACAACAGTATAACACTTGAAATTCAAACGTTAAATCAATTAATCATAAGCAATACATGTTTATTCATATTAACATATAATATTAATATGAATAAATTATCAATAATTGAAATAAAATGGTGGGACCCAAATGAGTTTTCTAGAATTGCACGTAAAAAATGAGTGGAACCCATTTAAATACCAAAAAATAGGTATCTCTATTGTAGATCCTCTTATAGTGAAATAGACTTTTAAAGTCTAGTAGATATAAACCCATTTAAGTACCAAAAAATAGGTATCTCAACTGTGGATCCTCTTACAGTGAAATACACTTTTAAAGCCTAATATATATATATATATATATATATATATATATATATATAGTTGCTATCTGATGCCTGTATATAGTACCAGTAAATCTGGTGAGACTCACAATCCTTCATTTACTTCACAAGTGGAGATAAAAGGGAAGGTATTTTTTTTCTTGACCCTAATGCCAAAAATTTTTTTTACCCCCTATGAAAGTTAAATACATAAATAACCCACTTTCAATTTTTTTTGTCTTGTAGTGGTCATTACCGCCATTTTCATACTTCCTTGCTACTAAAACACTTATCACATATTGTATATTTTGTCATCGAATAATATATATATATATATATATATATATATATATATATATATATATATATATATATATATACTCATTAAAAACAGTTTCACACATTATCTTAATTAGATTTTTTTTTCTCTCCCTTTTTTTTCTAATGGGTGTGCAACATGAACCATCCAATTTTTTATTTTTGTTTTTTAATATAAATCTTATAAGAGATTTGATAATTTTAATTTGAATCTAGATGAAACTGAATATTAGTCAGATAATTTTTCACAATTAAATCTAGATATTGGAAAATCTATATTTTATTTTGAAAAATTATCCGACGAATAAGAATAAAATTATCTAGATTTCCCAATATCTAGATTTTATTTTGAAAAATTATCCGACGAATATGAATCAAATTATCTGGATTTCCCAATATCTAGATTTTATTTTGAAAAATTATCCGACAAATATGAATAAAATTATCTGGATTTCCCAATATCTATATTTTATTTTGAAAAATTATCCGACGAATATGAATAAAATTATCTAGATTTCCGAATATATAGATTTTATTTTGAAAAATTATCCGACGAATATGAATAAAATTATCTAGATTTCCCAATATCTAGATTTTATTTTGAAAAATTATCCGATGAATATTAATAAAATTATCTGGATTTCCCAATATCTAGATTTTATTTTGAAAAATTATCCGACGAATATGAATAAAATTATCTAGATTTTCTAATATCTAGATTTTATTTTGAAAAATTATCTGACTAATATTCAGTTTCATCTAGATTCCAATTAAAATTATCAAATCTCTTATATTTATTTATTTTTACAAGATTTATATTAAAAAACAAAAAAAAAAAACTGGATGGTTCATGTTGCACACCCATTAGAAAAAAAAAGGGAGAGAAAAAAAATCTAATTGAGATAATGTGTGAAACTGTTTTTAATGATTGTATATATATTATTGAATGACAAAATATACAACAAGTGATCAGTGGTTTAGTGGTAACGAAGTATACATGTTATCTACGTGTGTGCTTTTTTGGATTCCCGGAATACGTACATGTGTCGCGCTGTGATTGGAGTCAGAGAGCTATGATAATTAAACAAACAAGTTTTTTTTGAGGAAAATATGCTTATAGCATTTCATTAATAATAAGATGTTCAATACAAGTGGGTATATCAGAATAAATGACGAGACTAGCTAATAACGTGGCTTCTCGAGCAAGAACATGTGCAACCTCGTTGGCTTGTCACATAATAAACTCCACCCTAGAGTTATGGAAAAAAGACCTGAAAAGAGCGCGACAAGAGGAAATAATGCACCCAAATTCAGACGGGTCATCCACCGTGGCAAGGAAAGCATCTGAAGTAAGCTTGTAATCTGTTTCGAAATCAATGTTATCGAGATGCATATCACTCATCCACTGCATGGCCATAAAGAGGCCCAGAGCCTCCCCGACATCAACTGAGTAAGTACAAGGGAAACTAACACTTTTTGCTAGAACAAAAGTGCCATCTGAATCACAAGTTATTCCAAAGCTTTTCCTCGAGTGTATATTAGTTAAATTGATACAATTATTTTGAATGGTCAAATTAAGATTTTTCTATTGCATAATCGGTTAGCATAATTGTTTTATTACAAGGATGGAGAATTAATTGGAAAGGTTACTTTTAGTTTGTTTATAGGAAAAAAAATATGATTTGCTAACTGAGAATTAATATGAAAAAATGTTTCGGGAAATTAATTGAATTGAAAAGGTTACTGTTATAAAAGAATGTTACTTTTTTTATTGCACTTTTTATTGAAAACGTTAATATAGAGCAAACGAAGTTTCATTATGCCTTACAAGTTACAAAGTCCTAGACTACAAAACACGGAATGTTGCTGCAAAGAGAATTCCCTCATAGGTATCACAAAGAATTCAATTTGCCAAAACCAATATTAAAATTCCCTCAGTTTCTTTTTGACTTAAAAAGAGAATTCAATTTGCGAAAACCAAAAAAAATAAAAACATCAGATGTTAAGATGATTTTAGAAAAAATGGTTATAAATGATGAGCAAAGCCAATCAAACTTCAAGAAACTTCTTTATTTTTTTCTGATTGAGATCATTTTGATATGCTCCCCGGATCCCAAGGGGCCGCGTGTAGCGTCTTGGGGAATGGTAGAAAACTTGGATGCCTTAGAAAAGGTTAATTGGCCTAAAATCATTTTTGATAATCTTCATGACTCTTTCGCTAAACTTAAGGCTGTGAAGGATGGGTTAGGTAAGGATGAGTTGGGTAAGCAACTACTTTAACGGGTGTGCTCTCATTTTTGAGGTAATAATTTAAGTTCAATGTCCAATTTATTTTATATCTGATATTTTTGATATAAATTTTCTTATGCTATTGATATTTGTTAACATCAATGTTAGGCAATCGTATTTAGAAGAATAAAATCTTTAGCGGCAAAGTCAGAGCCTCGTTTTGCCCATCTTCCAATCCAAAGCTACAAAAGTAAAAGGACGGGTTGGAGGCCGTTGGAAATGATCGAAGCCTTAGAGGTACTATTATAAAATTATTTTTTATGCTATTTACGCTGTCGAGGATCCGCACCCAAAACGAAGATGTCTTAGTGCAACTTATGCATTTTAACGATATGTATTTATGTATGTACATTCATTTAATCAATTTTTTTTCTTTCATTTTTTTAGATAACGGCTTGTCCATGGTGTGAATGGTGTGAGGATAGAGTAGAGGGTGATGCTAGCCCTAGCCTTTTGACTCTTGCTAATGTGGCGGATGACGTTTCGGCTTCCAAGACGGTGGATGTTTTGATGGACGGGTATGATAGGTTGGCGAAGGATATAGTCTCTATGTCCTTGAATTATGCATCTGCTTAGCCTCCTTCTGTGTAGGTGAATGATGCATCTGCTCAGCCTCCTTCTCTGTCGATGAATGATGCATCTGCTCAACCTTCTACTGTGCCTCCACCTCCTCCACCTCAGGGAAATCGAAGGACGTCGTCAAGGATATGGAGAGCACCTTCTAAGTTTTCCCCTTAACTTTCTGGAACATGTCCCTTCTATGATGTTCTTTGAAACAATGTTCGTCAGTCTCTCTAGTGCATATATTATAGCCCAACATTGTTTCAAAGAACATCATAGAAGGGACATGTTCCAGAAAGTTAAGGGGAAAACTTAGAAGGTGCTCTCCGTATCCTTGACGACGTCCTTCGATTTCCCTGAGGTGGAGAAGGTGGAGGCACAATAGAAGGTTGAACAGATGCATCATTCACCAACATAGAAGGAGGCTGAGCAGATCCATCATTCACCGACACAGAAGGAGGTTGAGCAGATGCATCATTCAAGGACATATAGATTATATCCTCCGCCAACCTATCATACCCCTCCGTCGAAACATCCCCCGTATTGGAAGTCGAAACGTCATCCGCCACATTAGCAAGAGTCAAAAGGCTAGGGCTAGCATCATCCTCTACTCCATCCTCACACCATTCACACCATGGACAAGCCGTTATCTAAAAAAATGAAAGAAAAAAATTGATTAAATGAATGTACTTAAAATAAATACATATCGTTAAAATGCATAAGATGCACTAAGGCATCTTCGTTTTGGGTGCGGATCCTCGGCAACGGAAAGAACAAAAAAAATAATTTTATAATAATACCTTTAAGGCTTCAATCATTTCCGACGGCCTATAACCCGTCGTTTTACTTTTGTAGCTTTGGATTGGAGGATGGGTAAAACGAGGCTCTGGCTTTGCCGCTAAAGATTTTATTCTTCTAAATACGATTCCCTAACATTGATGTTAACAAATATCAATAGCAGAAGAAAATTGATATCAAAAATATCAGATATAAAAAAAAAAATTGGACATTGAACTTAAATTATTACCTCAAAAATGGGAGCACACCCGTTGAAGTAGTGTTGCTTACCCAACTCATCCTTACCCAACCCATCCTTCACAGCCTTAAGTTTAGCGAAAGAGTCATGGAGATTATCAAAAATGATTTTAGGCCAATTAACCTTTTCTAAGGCGTCCAAGTTTTCTACCATTCCCCAAGACGCTACACGCGGTCCTTTGGGATCCAGGGAGCATATCAAAATGATCTCAATCAGAAAAAAGTAAAGAAGTTTCTTGAAGTTTGATTGGCTGCTTTAATAGGCACATTGAACGATATAAACGTTCTAGACCGTTCACCCGTGTTCGATGATGTTGAACAGGGAAATACTTCAAGAGTGAACTTCTTTGTGAATCAACGTCTATAATATGGCATACTATCTTGCTGATGGTATCTACCCTTCTTATCCGACTTTCGTCAAATCAATTAGACTTCCTTAAAGTGAACCAGATAAGTTATTTGCAAAATATCAGGAGGGATGTCGGAAGGACATCAAACGTGCATTTGGGGTGTTGCAGGCTCGATTTAAAATCATTCGCGAACCAGCCCATTTGTGGGACATAGCCGATTTGGCTCTCATCATGAGGTCATGTATCATATTGCATAATATGATTATTGAGGATGAACGAGATACATATGCTCAGCATTGGACAGATTATGATCAATCTGAGGCAAGTGGGTTTAGTACACCAGAGCCATTTTCGACCGAGGTGCTACCTTCATTTGCAAATCATGTGCATGCTAGATCTGTGATGCGTGATTCAAATATACATCACGAATTGCAAGTAGATCTAGTCAAACACACATGGGCAAAGTTCGAAATGTTTCGTGATTAAATAGATTGTTTGTGACTTGAGTCTATTGTACTAATTAAGTTATGTGTGTTTCATTTTAGGTGTGTTGTGTGCTTAGTGTATTGTATTGCATTTTAAGTTTTTTGTAATTTTATTCGTTTTAATAATGACTATCCCTATATCTCGTCTTTATTACTTGCAAGAAAAAAAATTAATTAAGAATATAAAATTTAAAAAATAAAGTTCAGATAAATTATTAAATTAGAAAAAAATTATTTAACTCTTAATTATTTTAATTTAATTTCAATCGATAATTGTTATTAATATATAATCACAAAAACATAAAAGAAAATAAAAATATGAAATAAAAGTGGTGGGGTAGGGTGTTGAATTTTTTCAAACAAAACCATGAGTTCTCTTCTCCTAGAACTCCACAACAAAATGGAGTTGTAGAGAGAAAGAACAAAACTTTACAAGAAATAGCCAGAACCATGCTCCATGAAACTAATATGGCTAAGTACTTCTGGGCAGAAGCTGTAAACACATCAAGTTATGTTCAGAACAGAATCTATATTAGACCAATTCTGAACAAAACAACTTATGAACTATTCAAAGGAAGAAAGTCACATATCTCTTACTTCCATCAGTTTGGATGTACATGTTACATTCTGAACAACAAAGTCTATCTAAAAAAATTTGATGCCAAGGCTCAGAAGGGAATCTTTTTAGGTTACTCTGAAAGATCCAAGACATACAGAGTGTATAATTCTGAAACACATGTTGTGGAAAAATCTATGCACATCAGATTTGATGACAAAAAGCATGATAGTAAAATATCAAAGCTAGTTGAAAGTTTTGCAGATATTCAGCTATCAGAAGATGCTTCAGAACCTAGTCAGAATCTAGAGTCTGATGAAAGTTCAGAAGCTGATACATCTCCAGAAGCTGACACCCCTCCAGAAGTTGATACATCTCTAGAAGCGAGCTTGTTTGAGATCATATAGCGAGAAATTATTATGGAGTATCGGTATCTGATGCATATCCAATACGGATACGTCTCCATTTTGGAGTATCCGGGCTTCATATTACACAATATTATTGCTAACGTATGTATATATATAATTAACTACGTTTTTTTTTTAATAAATTAGTCGCAACTTAACAATTTATAGATTACACAAATTTATAAGGCCAAAAGAGTAATAAACCAATAGATCTAAATATATATCTTTACCGTATAAGGTTAGCCGATAACTTGCTGGTACAAATTATGAACATAAATAATAAACACAGAGATAAAACGTATACATTCTACATGCATTCTGCGTGTGTGTGTTTGAGTCTCATCCTTGAAACTTTTGAGAAGCTGGGAGCCAATGAAAGATAGTTGATAACTTCCCTCTCACATCGGTCTATATAAATGAAATAGAAGTTAAGAAAAAGAGAATAATCTTCTTCAAAAAAAGAAGAGAACAATACAATACATAAAAGAAAAATTAGGACAAACAAATAACACTAAAAAAGGAAGCATTGAACCATAGTGCTGATGATACCATCGCAATTTGGAATGTATTGATCCCACCAGTCTGTCGTTTGCATTTGGTGGTCGAGGATGTTTGTTTCTTTTTTGTAATCTCATCTTCTCTAAAATATCTCTCTCTCACACACAGACACGCACTCATATTCATGAAGTGGCATCCAAAACATGCCAAATATTGGCCTTCCGCTCATCCTGTACACAACACACACCCACAACAACATAAAAAGAGAATGCATTAAAAAATTGTACACATGATTAAGAGGGTGACGAATAAGTAATTATTTTGGTGTTGATAATAAAATTATAAAATTTATGGTATTGAAAAAGTCTTAGTGTTATAATTTAAATAAAAGAAGAAAACTCATGTGAACGTTAGTAATAACCGATGGTGGCACCTTTATATTTGTAAGGTATGTGGTTTTCAATTTGAATTGTGAATAGGGAAGAACAATTCATGTTAGTTTTGTTTATGCAAGCCATTTGGTTGTTCTTGGCTGATAAAAGAATAACAGAACCCTTCAAAAAAAAAAAAGAATAACAGAACCATTTAAAAAATTGTCAATTTCATAAGTTTTCCGTTTTTAAATTTATCAAAACTGAAATTTAGTAGACAATATTTCAGCAAAGAGGCAAAAAGAAGATAATCCAAGTGTTTACACCGATTTTTGATAATGTAAACTTCATTATCCATCAACGCTTTAGGACTGGATAAATGTCTTTCTATAGTGTCCGTTCAAGTCTCGTGATTTATGATATCACTTCATGCGTTCTTTGGGAACAAAATTATTGTTCTTATTAATGTTAGAATTGCATCCAACAACTTTTGATAACAAATTGTCTCATGACAACATAATAGAAAAATAATCAAGTGAGCATATTCAAAAGAAAGAAAAATAAAGAAGATGAAACGAAATGCAAATTGCAAAAGAAAAAGGAAAATAAAGCACGAAACAAAGCAATATTATAAATTGCAGGGAATGTAAAGGGTGGTTGGAATTCATCTCTATCCGCCCTTGAACATGTTTGCCAACGCGGCGTACGTGTTACAAGGCTTTCAAAAAATAGGATCCAACCTCTAATACATCGAAATTGCAACTATTTATAAAGAAAAAAAACTTCTGGTTGACCTTTCTTCAGATCTTCTACCATAGTCTTTTAAGTTTCTCTAGTGCTTCTAATGGTCTTATACATGTTCAATTCATCAATAGATTTTATTCTATGGTCCTACACACTTGAACAAATATTAGCATATTTAATTGTTCTTCAATATTTTGTTATTATCAAAACCTTAGACGAATTGTACAAACCTATTTTGTTCCAACAATCTCCCCCTTTTTGATGATGAAAAACACAAGCATTTGGAACAATTGTTGTTAATCTAATTAACAGGTTGACTTCAGAGTCTGAGGTTTGCAAGCTCCACTTGAGTCTGATAGTCCATAAGGTGAGGTTTGTAAGCTCCCCCTAAGTCCTATCTAATAGTCCATAAAGTGAGGTTTGGTAGCTCCTCCTAAGTCCTATCCCGGTTAATTAGATTCATTCTTAATCACAATTAAGCGCATCAAAGCATATAAACATAATCTTATCAGAACTTCAACATGTATCAGAGTTTAAAAGGATTTTGAATCACTCTTTCAGAGTCTGGTTTGATTAGAACTCTTTAGTACTGAATCTCGTCAGATTCAGACTCAATGTTTTAATCTTTCCAAGAACACTCATTCAAAGTCTGGATAAAATTTTAAAATTCTCATATACTAAGTCTCGCCAAAATCAGACTGAGTATTTTAAAATTTAACACCCATTCAAAAACTCAAAAGAAACACATAGTTAAAACAAGTTTACTTCTCCGTTCAGACTTAGATATAACTTTGAATACTTTTTGTCTTGTTCCCCTTTAAACTAACTCTTTAAACTAACTTCAATAACTATATATTGTCTCCCCCTTATTATTATATATTACTTTCTCTTATCATACTATTTCTCCCCCTTTTGTCATCAGAAAAAAATAAGGATCAAGAAGAACAGATAATAGAGGAAAATCGTATATAAAACAATAGAGTTTACGCAAATATAGTTTAATATCTCTTGTGGAAAAAACATTAAAATAGATAAAGGGTGTCCTAAGGTTTCTTAGAAAGCAGATCCATCATAATCTTCAAGTTTGAGCTGATTTCGTCCTGACTAGCCTTCAACTCTGACTGATTCTGCATAAATCTCTCTTGAATCTGAACAAATGTTGATTGTCTCTAAGTGAATTCTTTAAGCTTATCCTTCAGCTCTTCTTGTTCCTTCTTTAACTCTGATATCTCGTCTGATCGATACTTTCTCCTTCTGAAAAACAGATCTGATGAACTTATGAGAGAGGTTGCAGCTCTCTTATAGTCAAAAGAAGGATTCTGAATTTTGTTGTGAATAACAGTGCTAGTGTCAGAAGGTTGGGCAGTTTGAGTGGATTGGGTTGGTCTGGATGTAGCAGATGTTTGAAGTTCAATGGACTCACTTGAATTTGACAGAGAATTTATGAGTCTGTGAAATACATTTGTTGCATGGATGGTGGAAGGTACATGGTAGGAAAGGCAATAACAATGTCTGGAGCAAAAGTATTGGAGGGTTGAGCTACCAGAACAATGTCAGGTTGAGTTTCTTGTACTGTTTCTGTTTCAGGAATAATTTCAATAGAAATTGTAGGTGCAGAAGTAGACAAGTTACCAGTTGGAGTCTGTCTAGCTTCAATTGTAGTTTGATATGTTTCAGATACAATTTTAGCTATCAGGGTTTGGCTTTCTGTGGAGTTAAGATTATTGTCATGGTTAGATGGGAATTCTGCTATGACAATTTTCTCAGCATCTGTTGATTGTTCTGTCACATCAGTGGGTTGACGTGGTTGAGATGTAGTCTTTGGTTCGTTTGTGGGTTTGGTTGAGATGGAGGCTTGGGTATACTACTATCGAAACTAGCTTTCAAAGCTGTAAGAGCAGCAAGCTTGCCACGCTTGAGATTTACAAGATTCTTGCAAACAACAAAAGAAGCTTTAGCATTTTTCAAGGCTTGCTCAGGTTCATTAGAGGCCAAAAGACTCTCTGGATGTTGAATGCCAATTGGTAGATTAATATCAAAGGTTGTTTCTGATATAGGGATAGATTGAGGGTGATGAATGTGAGTTACATCTTCAACAGAAGATGAACTACTATCATCTGAGTGTCCACTACTTGGGTCAGATGAGGTAGTGGATGGAGGTGGGGGTAGTTCTACAAAAGGATGGTCTTTGTAGGTTGGCCTAGGTGGAGATAGGGGCATATCACTGTCATCTATAAAAGATTTTTAGAATTACCTGGTCCTTATGAAGTTTCTGGTCTCCTTGCTCCTGAGAATTTTATCCTTTCAGAGTTACCTTTCATGTTCTGATCAGCATCTGCAGGCAATTTTCTCTTCAGACTTGAAGCCATGAGTAAAGTTGCTTCCTTCACTAACACAGGGTCAACATCTTCAGGTTCTGCTGGAATCTCCTGTTCTACTGCTTCTTTTTCAACCACGGAGTCTGATGCATCAGGCTCTTCTGTAGTTTGTGGTACAGTATGAAAGGTCCTTTGCCTTCTTCTTAGAGGTACTTCCGCTTCCTCTTCTTCTTCTTCTTCTTCCTCAACAATAGTGGGTAAGGTTTGAGTCTGAACTTTTTCAACTTTCCTCTTCTTTGTCTGCCTAGGTTGTGCAACTTCGGAAGTGGTTGCTGCCTTTGCTTTTCTGCTTCTAGTTAGAGGAGATTTAATGTGTACAAAGTCCACCATTTCATCTATTTTCTCTTCCATGGTCTTGACTTTCTCCTTAGCCTTGCTAATGGGAGATCTTCTGATGGGTTCTCGATCCACCAAAACATGAGCTTTTCTCTTCATTGGTTCTCTGTAGAAATCTATTGGAGCCAGAGGAATGTCTTCTCTTCTGAGGAATACACCTAGTTTGACTTAATCATGGATGTAGTTCTTAATAATTTCCTCGTTATCATGTTCTGAGATAGCAGGGAATCTGTCATTAAGAATTGGGTTGGTCTTCCTGACATGAAAAGGTACAATAGATGGTATCACATTGCTTCTGATACCCATCCTTACCAGATTATGACCATCAACCATTTTTCCATAGATAATTCATAATTATTCATTAATTTGAGTCTCTTCCCATCTGTGAATCAACTTGCTTTGGAAGAACAGATCAGACAGATGTCTACCATAGGGAATAACCTTCTTATGTTCTTTGATGCTTTCACACATGAAATTAAAGATATACTTGGGCATATTCACTTGGAATTTTCCTAGTATCAAGGTAGCCAACATTCTGTGATCCCAGCTGACATTTTTTACTGCAGACTCTCTAGGTTGGATATATTTATTAATGAACTTGATTACTATTCTGGCCAGAGGAGTCATGATCTTGGTTTTGTTGAGTTTATCTGATTTGTTGCCCACTTCTGCTGGTGACTCATACAAGAACTTTTTCATGGTATCCAAGAATATGGTGTTCTCACCAGTATCTTTGGAATACTTTCCTGATTCTTCAACTTTGATCAGACGTGAGATTGTGGTTTTAGTTAGGACTAAATACACACCTAATACATATAATCTTATCTCTGTCTCTTTGAATTCCTTTAGACCCAATTCCTTTCTATACTTCTTCACATTTCTAGGATCCCTTGCCCTTGCTATTATGAGTTCTTCTTCTGTAGCCTCCTTGTCAAACACTTCTGTTCTTACAAAAAAAATGCTTAACCATTTCCGAATAAGTAGGACCATTTAGCATATTGTTGTACTGAACCCAGCTGTGATGATGAATGAAATCCAAGAATTTGATTCCATTTGCCCTTAAGCTTTCAAGGTCAAAAATAGAATTAGGTAGAACCCTCAAATCATCTTCTAGAATATTCATAGTCTTCAATCTACGGACTAAATCCGCACTGGTACCAATGGCATGAACTTGAAAAGATGACGATGCCATTGAAAATTCTGAAGGCCTTTGGTTTCTAGGGTTATTTTGAAAAAGGGTTGTTTTTCGGAGGAGGCTTGAGAACTGAAAGTGTAGGAAGTGGAAGTGATTGTGTGTGAATGATTGTGCAGGAGTGTTTTTTTATCAAAATGTTTCATATGGAATATTTTGAATGAAGACAAATTTTAATACCAAATGGGCGCGAGACACATCATTCAAAGCAAAAGTATCATTCGCTTACAGTTATTATCCAACAGTTAAGGTACACGTCAGATAAAGCTTGCCAGTCTAGTGTCAAGTAAGTGGGCCAGGTGTCAAAAGAATAGTTGAAAGACCTTTCCACTTATATGACACGTCAGAGGAAATTCTATCTGAGTCTGAAGCTTCAGTGATTCTGATGTTATAAGATGCTTATTCCTATCAGACTTGCTCATGAGAGACTATGACTGGAATAGCTTCTGAGTGCTATCAGACTCTGAACTTCACCATATCTTAAAACTATTAGATAATGAGAAGAGCTTGTCATACCTTTGCAAAACTTTTGATATGCTCTTCTTATTGAAATCTTCTTTTGATCATACAATTTGTTTTCAACAATGTTCTTCTGAGATCAATTAGAATTTCAGGTTTTGATTGCTCTTTGATGAACCATCTCTCATCATCATGCTTCATTCTTCTTAAGATATTCTTCTGATTTGTTATGAGACATCTTTTGAACTTTGTATACCTGCAAGATTTTTAGCTAGCTTTGACATGTATTGTCAAGCTTTTTGTTAATAGGTATGATGCACATTGATTCCTCAACTTATTAATTTTAGAATAATGCACTTTGTATGCCTTGAGCTTTTAGAGCATTCACAATAGAATACACTATTAAGTTTGGGCATAGGTTTTTCTTAGATAGATTATGCTGTTTTTCAGACGTACCTAGTACATTTGAGATTGTGAGAATGAGATACACTTAGTTCATTTCTCTTAACAGATTCACATGATGTTCTGAGAAATTAACTAGTCTGTATATGTTGTAGTTATCAACCATGACTAATCCACCTTTCTTCTTATTTATATACACTGTAAAAACAAATTTAGATGAAGATGTTTTAAAGGTCTGAAGAAGTAAAATAATGTTGTTAAAAGTTGAAAAGAATTTTCTCAAGAGTTCTTTTATGGCATGCTTTTTAAAGAGCATCTTAGTGATGACGTACTTATGGTTGTCCCTAAACTAAGTTAACTTGCTAAACTATGCAAATTAGTTTTTGGTTAGCATGTTGTATTCCTTTTAAACCAGAACTATTTTCACCACTAATTGTCAGAAGGTAAACTACTTTCTGATCAGCCAAACTCAAACATTGATTTGTAAAAGTATTTTCCTTCTTCTGACCTTGTGAACATTGTGGACTATATCATGTTATTAATATCCATGCATATGCTTTTATCTCATTATCACATTATAGTAACTATCAGACAATGAATTTACGGGTAGTCACCATATCAGTAGTCATTCTCTCCTGGTTTTCTTCAATATCCCCAATTCCATTGTTTAATGTGGGCATTCATTGTCCAAGTTCTAGAATTGAATCTAGTGTCTTGTTGTGGACCTTCCCTGAAATGTAAACAATTTCATTTCTAGGTACCCATAACTTTATGGGTCCTATCTTTTTGTCCTAAAGGGTTTTGCTTTCTTTTGTGCCTTAGCTTAGAGCTTGACTGCTGAGAACTATCCAAGACTTTAGATTTGAAGGTGTTTGGCCTTCATTTGTTCCTTGACATCATCTAACTCCTCTGTTGAAAGTTCAAGAAGTCCCTTGTCATCGTCATCAGAGTATGATTCGGGTTCAACATCAGAAGTTGTTGTGGCCATCAGACCCAGGTTTGCGTCTTCTTCATCCTTGTTAGATTCTGATTTCTCATCGAGTTCATCTCAGGTTGTCATAAAACTCTCCTTAAGCCTTCATTTGTAGCTCTCTTTCCCAATGCTTTCTTTCCTTGAATTGTCCTCCTGTAACTTTGGACAGCCAGCAATAAAATGTTCAGTCTTCTTGTAGTTGAAGCATCCATTCTGATCTTCCTTCTGACTCTTGACGCCTGAACCTTTTGAACCACTGCATCTACCAGAAAACTTCTTTCCTCTGGTTAGGTACTAAAATATTTTGGTCAGATATGTCATCTCTTCTACATCTGAATCATTTCCAGAATCTCCATCAGAGGCTTCTTTCCATGACTCAGTAGTCTAAAAAGCTTCAACATATTTGCACTTAGCTATGACTCTTGAGAGAGCTTATGAGATTCTCCAAACTCAGCGTATCCAAGTGCCTTGTGTAACGTCCCAATATTTTATACATGTCGTTTTAAATAGTTTTCTAGATTTATCATTTAGTTGTTCAACAATTTATTTTATGTTTGAAAAATTTAAGAAAATCTTGACATTCCTACTTTGATTGATTAATTATAATTTTATTCTAGGCTAAATTACACCATAAGTCCTTTAAGTTATTTAATTGTAACAAATTGTTCCTTTAAGTTTTATTCGTACCACTTACTTGCTTTAAGTTATTTAATTGTAACAAGTTAGTCCTTTAAGTATTTTTCGTAACGCTTAGGTCCTTTAAGCTATTTAATTGTAACTTTTAGACCCCAAATAACTTACATTTTTAAGATCTAAAATACCCCAAATTGTTACGGTTAAATAACTTAAAGGACCTAATTGGTACGGAAAAAACTTAAAGGACCAACTTGTTACAATTAATTAACATAAAGAATCTAAGTGATATGAAAAAAACTTAAAGGACCCTTAGGGTAATTTAGCCTTTATTCTATCTATTTCATTTTTATTAACGAAATTGTTGTAAAACCGCCTTCATATTCTTCGATCCTCTCATCCCAAAATCCAAACCTTTAATACAAGATGTAGCCATGTTAATTATGGTGGGGAGCTAGGCCTACACGGCGGCTTCACCATCACAACCCAGAAGGGGTTGTCGGTCGTTGGTGCTGCCACCCCGACCTTTGAACCTCTCATGTTGTGATGCTGCGTTGTTTGGTTCCTGCATCACCTCCTTCAAACCCCTACCTTTGGGGTCGCTACAAAAGATGATAGTGATGGTCTTTCCTTAACAGTGGTGGTTCATCCCCCTTCAGTTTCGTACAGATATGAGGCGGATGCGTCATATCGTGTGTTGTTTCTCGATCTGGTTTTTTGGGTTCTTACAATGACCTGAACGACGACGGGTTGGCTTTCTTCCACCATCGCTGTCGTTTATGGGTGCTTCATTCAACAACAGGTTTCCGCTCTAGGGCGGTTCTCAACGG
Organism: Medicago ruthenica; assembly: GCA_018208015.1. NCBI lineage: Eukaryota > Viridiplantae > Streptophyta > Magnoliopsida > Fabales > Fabaceae > Medicago > Medicago ruthenica. The sequence goes on from WNNG01000463.1 coordinate 243,812, forward strand.
TGGTGGCCCTTGCTTTCGCTGTTGCGTTCCGTCGCTGCATCTTTCAACATGTTTCTGGGTTTCCCAGACACGTCTGGTTCTATTTGGTTCTCTAAACGCCGGTGGTCGACTTGGGTTGGTCCTCCGCGTGTTGGTTTTCTTAAAACCCGAAAGGGTTTCTGTCTCTGGTTTGATGGTTCATATGTTTCTTTATCTGATGCCTCTCCTTGATGTATTGGACAGTGGGGCTAGAAATGGTCGTGGCTAGAAATGGCTGTGAGTTTGCTGACATTCGACAGTAGACTGGGTGATTGGAATCGTTACCGTGTTGGCGGTTGGATTCACTCACCACAAAGATCTGTATCTGATGCTTATATGTCTACACACCTCTATTTTTTTGCAATTTGGTTTCGCATCTATACGCGGATGCGCTGGAATGTGCTAGTAGTGTGTGATTGATTGCTTCAGATTAGGATCTGTGGCTCCATACCACTTGGTTATTTTGCTTCACCCATTCGGGGTTGTTTTCCTTTCTTTTGTTTATGTTGGGTCATATTTTATGTCCCCCCAGTCTTATGTACTGTTTCTATTTTTTTTTAAATCTATTTAGGGTGTTGCAGATCCATCTGCACCCCATTTTCTAAAAAAAAAAATTTAACGAATTTGTTGTGACAAAAACACAATACCATCCCTTACCGGATTTATATTTATTCTAATTATTCAATAACTTGTATTCATAATAATTGTTTGATGATATAATTTTATACATAATTTAAGTTGGGAGTGACAAGATGAATGTTACTTACTAAGTCAAATTGAATAGTGTATTAACTACTTGCTTTAGTCAAAGTGGATTTTAGTCACCTTGCACCACTAGTCGTCATAAGTAAAACCAACTTAACCTACAACCACTCCCATCGTGGAGCCACTTAATGACAATTCAATGGAGAAGAAAACTGTTTTTATCCAATAAAAGACCCATTATCCATTTCTCTATCTCTCTTCCTTTCCACTCGTGAACTTATTTCCTAGACTCCATATCTGCTGAATTATCTTTACTTTTCTAAAATAACGGTATTTAGCACTTAGCACGTTCAGCAATTTATCTGTACATGATCACCATATATTCCTCTTGATTTTTTTTCTCCATCTATTCCTAGTCTTATCGATAGTTATATTATATACCGGGTTCCAATTATTGAGTGTCAGGCTTACCAACAACAGAGCAACGAAAATTGCTACTTCCTTTAATCACATTCTCATATTGTAACCAATCCCTGTCAATTCCAATGTTAGTTATCAACACACTAATCCTCTCTCTCACTCGTAAATAACCTTTTCACTATTGTCCAAATTCAATTGATGCTTATCAATCCTTCATAACTTCCCTTAATACAAACTAACACGCCATGAATTACTACTCTTTTATGTTTTGGGGCCTCTTACAATTAGGAGTGAAACATTTATTAAAATTCGTGATTGGACATAGCACAACCCCACAAAACCGATTTGTGAGGTGATGATTGTCCCACTTATAAACACATTGCAGATCATTTCTTATCCGATGTGAGACTCTTTAACACACCCCCTCACGCCCATGACTGGACATCTGGAGCGTAGACATAAATGGTAGGTGGCCTAACAGATCTTGGAGGAGGCTCTCATACCATTTTGGAATTCGTGGTTGAGCCTAACACAACCCCACAAAAACCGGCTTGTAAGGTGAGGATTGACTCCAATTATAAACACATTGTCAGACCATCTCTTATCCGATGTGAGACTCTTTAACAACATTCATTCACTTGCTCTCCTCATGATTATAATTAACCAATAGTAAAGAAACCCTCCCCTTACATGCTCACGATTTGTGCCCAGTTCACCACCCCACCAATACCCATTTTGAATCAACATACCATCACAAACTCACTTAATACCTCCTAGACCATATTGGTTGAGACATTTTCGTTTTCACTAAACATTTCAACCTAGAATTTCGATTACGCCTTTATTCACCGTTTGATTGGGATAATTTTTGGACAACGAGTTCCCAACACGTGGTTCTTCGTTTTCAACGGTCTGATGGTTAAAGTGATGTCTGGAGTGATAGAAATTGTGGTTACAGTACAACCACGAATTTGAGGCTTAAAGTAGTGTGAAGGAAGTAAAGCGCACAAGAGGTAAGGGTTAGCTCTAATCTTGACCATGATTTAGATGAAAAATAGGTTATAATATTGAATTTGATATGCTTCTTGATTTAATGGACGAGTGAAAAGATGGATTATGTTTTATAATTTTTGCGGTTGATAAATATAAGTATGGTGAGTTGCAATTTTGTTGAAGTATATGATTGATGATTGCTGATTTGATTTGAATTGTGAAATGAGGAATGTTGCTGAGTTAAAGTGATTTTTTTGTTGTGTATGTGATTTAAAGGTTGTGTGAAAGTTTATTAATTTTAGTGAATAAGTGGAATTGATAAATTGTGTGGTTTAAGAGTGTATAGTATGCATTGCATGGCATGTAGTTGTGTCGATTCATATTTAAGTGTCAAATGGGGAGATTCAATGGATTATTAAGTACCAGATGGGGCGATTATTATCAATGCCAAATGGGGCGATTATTATCAAGTGTCAAATGGGGCGATTAAAACTATTATGCCAATTGGGGCGATATCCGGATTATGGTCTAGTTACATTTCATGCATCTACATTAACATTGAGTCTTGTGTCTTATTAAAAAATTTGGGTATTGTGTTTGTTTTTAGCGTACATTTTGAACGATAAATATTTAAGTTAAAAAGAAATGTCTTAGCACGATTCCTAGATGATGGTTGTATAATCTTATTTGATGTTTTAATTTATTATTGATTTTATTTCATGGGTGTTGAAGACTAACCCTTACAACCAACATTTTAGGTACCAAAGAAGAGATGATGTTTTGCTTGTGGCGTGTACGGGGGACAAAGTTGGGTTTTTGATTGGATTGTAATATTTAATAATTTTAAAGGTTGTTTATTTTATGAATTTAATTTAATTACTTTAAGAAATTTTGTCTAAGCTTCTGTTAGAAATTATTATTGAAAAAAAATAGTCTTATCTTATTTTTCTACAAGAAAGAAATAGACGTAATGTCTTGGATAAAAATTTGGGACGTTACACCTTGCTTCCTGAGTAGCTGTTACCTTTGGCCTGAATTTGGTAGAAAGACTCCTAAGAATCTTCTTGACATGATCAGATACAGTATAGCTCTTTTTCAGGACTTGAAGAACAGGCTGATGAGTTTGAAACCTTGAATACATGGTTTCAATATCCTCATCTTCCTTCATTCAAAAGAGCTCATACTAATTAACCAATTGGTTAGCTTTGGCTTCCCTAACCTATTGGTTTCCCTCATATGTAGAGCACAAAAATTCAAAAATGGTCTTGGCAGTAGATCCGTTGACAATCTTCATCTATTCTGAGTGAGGTAGTGCATCTACAAGAATTCCACGCACCCTATGATGCTTTATGTAGAGTTTCTTCTGAGCCTCAGTCAGACTTTTTCTATCACGAGCCATTTCGTTTTCATCAACTTCAAACTCTATACTGTGAGATATTGGAACGAACTCTAGGGTAGCTTCTGGTTCGACAGGGAATAAGCATGAGGTCGAAGATTGTTCGCATGCTGCTGTCGAAGTAGTGCGTGTTGTAGTCGAAGTTGTTCTAACATGCATTAGTGGATATTGCTAGGTTTGTTAGCATATCGAATTGGGCCTGTTTGTTATGTCCAATTGTTTAAGTTAGCTTGTACCCTAAGTTAGCTTGTAATGGGTAATTGTGAAAAAGCCCATTAGTTAGTATGTTAGGTTTATTATAAATAGCATACTAGTCTCTCATCACAAATACGGCAAATCCTAATTTAGGGTGAGAGGGTTATTTGTTATTCTTGTAACGCTTGTAATCTTGTTTTAAAGAGAAAGTAAAGAATAGCAGTTATAACCAATCCTTGTTGTTCTTCTTGTTTTTCCCATTCCTTTTCCATTATACTTTGTTTTTGACATCGTTTTTCACAACAAACTAGTGCGGTGAGCGTGGAGAAGATGCCTTCAACAAAGTATGAGATTGAAAAGTTCACCGGAGTGAACGATTTTGGTCTGTGGCGCTTGAAGATGAAAGCCCTACTGGTTCAGCAGGGTTGTTTAGAAGCGTTGAAGGGAGTCGCAGCCATGGATGTTGCGTTAACGGAGAAGGAGAAGACGGCCATGATAGAGAAAGCCCACAGCGCAATCTTGCTGAGCCTTGGTGATAAGGTTCTACGACAGGTATCAAAGGAGACGACGGCAGCAGGGTTATGGGTGAAACTTGAAAGTTTGTACATGACCAAATCGCTGGTAAATCGACTCTACCTGAAGCAGGCTTTGTATTCATTCAAGATGAGTGAAGACAAAGTGTTGGCTGAGCAGTTGGATATGTTCAACAAGCTGATTCTTGATCTGGAAAATATTGATGTGAAGATCGATGATGAAGATCAAGCGCTGTTGCTGTTGTGCGCTTTGCCCAGAACACATGCTCACTTCAAAGAAACTCTCTTGTATGGAAGGGAGTCCCTGACCTTTGAAGAAGTTCAATCAGCCTTGTATTCGAAGGACTTGAACGAACGAAAGGAGCATAAGCCTTCGACTGTTGGTGAAGGTTTGGCCGTCAAGGGAAAATTCTTGCCAAAGGATGGTAAGTTCGACAAGAAGAAAGGTAAAAGTCAGCAGAAGTCTTACAGTGGCGAGGCATCTGGTATTCGATGCTATCATTGTAAGAAGGAGGGTCACACAAGAAAGGTGTGCCCTGAACGCCTGAAGGATCATGGAGGTAAGGATAATGGCAACGTAGCCATTGCACAAGATGATTTCGACTCATCTGATGTTCTTGTGGTTTCAAGCAGCGACTCAACGAAGGAGTGGATTATGGATTCAGGTTGCACTTGGCACATGACTCCAAACAAAGACGTGTTCGAGGAACTATGTGAGCAAGATGGTGGATCTGTATTGCTGGGAAACAACAAAGCTTGCAAGATTGCTGGTGTTGGATCTGTGAGATTCAAGCTCCATGATGAGTCAATAAGGTTATTGACTGAAGTTAGGTATGTACCTGATTTGAAGAGGAATTTGATTTCTCTTGGTGAATTCGACAAGAAAGGATATGTTTTCCAAGGAGAGAAAAGTATCCTTAGAGTCATGAAGGGGTCGAAGGAAGTCTTGAGAGGCGTGAAGAAACAAGGCTTGTATGCCCTTGAGGCTGAAGTTGTAAGTGGTTCGACAAATGTTGCATCCACGAAACCTTTGTCGAAGACAGAAATTTGGCACATGAGATTGGGCCATGTCAGTGAAAGGGGTCTGGTCGAACTAGGGAAACAAAATCTGCTTGGTGGAGACAAAGTCGAAAAGCTGAAGTTTTGTGAACCCTGTGTACTTGGAAAATCTTGTAGAGTGAAGTTCAACAAAGGTAAACAAAGAACACATGGATCCCTTGATTACATCCATGCTGATCTTTGGGGGCCTGCAAGGTGTCCATCACATTCAGGAGCGAGGTACTTTCTATCCATAGTTGATGATTATTCCAGAAAGTTATGGGTATTCATCCAGAAGACTAAGGATGAAACTTTTGAGAATTTCAAAAGTTGGAAGACTCTGGTCGAAAATCAAACTGGCAGGAAGGTTAAGAGGTTGAGAACCGACAATGGCCTTGAATTTTGCAATGAGGCGTTCGACAGTTTTTGTGCTGCCTCTGGTATTGCAAGGCACAGAACTACTGCAGGTACTCCACAACAAAACGGTTTGGCTGAAAGGTTTAATCGAACTATTTTGGAAAGAGTTAGATGCATGTTGACTAGTGCTGGGTTAAAGAAGGTGTTTTGGGCTGAGGCTGTTTCGACAGCAGCATATCTGATAAATAGATGTCCTTCGACTGCGTTAGATATGAAGACACCTGAAGAAGTTTGGTCGGGACATCCACCAGATCTCGACAAACTGAGAGTATTTGGTTGCGTAGCCTATGCTCACATTAGGCAAGACAAGGTCGAACCTAGAGCTCTAAAATGCATGTTCATGGGATACCCTGAAGGAGTCAAAGCTTATAGGCTATGGTGCCTAGAGCCAGGTCACAGGAGGTGTATCACCAGTCGAGATGTAGTTTTCAATGAAGCTGAAATGGCTTTCAAGAAAACTGATGATGTTGATCGAAGTGCAGAAATTTCTGACGAAGAGCTGGAACAGGGAGAGATTCTTGTTGAGGTGGAGCATGTTGATGCTGAATTGCGTATCCCAGATGAAGTCGAAGAAGAAGTAGATACTGAGGAAGTTGAGGAAACTGTCGATGACTACTTGTTGGCAAGAGATAGGCAGAGAAGAGTCATCAAGCCACCTCAGAGACTTGGATATGCAGATCTTATAGCTTATGCCTTAATCTCTGCAAGTGAGGTTCTAGATGAAGAACCTAGAGACTATAAGGAAGTTCTGAGGAGTCGAAATAAGACTGAATGGCTGAAGGCCATGGATGATGAGATGAAATCTCTTCATGATAATAACACTTGGGAACTGATCGAGAAACCTGTTGGAGCAATGTTAGTCAGCTGTAAATGGATTTTCAAAGTTAAGGAAGGAATTGAAGGAGTGGCATCGAAAAGATACAAGGCAAGGTTGGTCGCTAGGGGTTTCACTCAGAAAGAAGGAGTCGATTTCAATGATGTGTTTTCTCCTGTTGTGAAGCACAGATCCATTCGAATGTTGCTTGCCATGGTGGCACAGCTCGACCTTGAACTGGAACAAATGGATGTAAAGACTGCGTTCTTGTATGGTGATCTAGATGAAACAATCCTGATGAGGCAACCTGAAGGGTATGTCGAAAAGGGGAAGGAAGATTATGTGTGCAAACTACAGAGATCTTTATATGGACTGAAACAATCTCCTCGACAGTGGAATAGGAGGTTCGACAAGTTCATGGCACGGATAAGTTTCATTAGAAGTCAGTTCGACCACTGTGTTTACTTCAGATTTCGACCTGGTAATTCATTTGTTATTCTGTTGCTCTATGTGGATGATATTCTCATAGCAAGCAACAATGTCGAAGATGTAATGAGGGTGAAGGCTGAACTCAATAAGGAATTCGACATGAAGGATCTGGGAGCGGCATCCAGGATTCTTGGGATTGACATCCGAAGAGATAGAAAGCAGTCGAAATTATGCTTATCTCAAGAGGCATACCTACGGAAGATTCTCTACAAGTTTGGTATGTCGAATTCAAAGCCTGTTGTTACTCCGACAAACCCTCAATTCAAGCTGAGTATAGATCAGTTTCCCAGTACTGATGACGAAAGAGCTTATATGAATAGCATTCCATATGCTAATATAGTAGGTTCTTTGATGTATGCTATGGTTTGTACTAGACCTGACATAGCATATGCAGTAAGTCTTGTAAGCAGGTACATGTCGAATCCTGGAAAGGCTCACTGGCAAGCATTGAAGTGGATTCTAAGGTACATAAATGGGTCTCTGAACAGAGTCCTGATTTATGGTGGAGCCTTGGGTGAAGATAGTAAAGCAGTAATCGAAGGATATGTCGACTCTGATTATGCAGGTTGTATGGATTCCAGAAAATCTATTTCTGGATATGTTTTCACTATGTTTGGCACGGCAATTAGTTGGAAAGCAACACTTCAGAAGGTTGTAGCATTGTCAACTACTGAAGCAGAGTATATTGCCCTCACTGAAGCTGTGAAAGAAGCATTGTGGCTTGAAGGTTTTGCTAAGGAGCTGAAACTTCAAGGTCAAATTATCACTGTTAAATGTGATAGTCAAAGTGCAATACATCTGTCGAAGAATTCAGCCTATCATGAGCGAACGAAGCACATTGATGTGAGGCTGCATTTCGTCAGAGGAGTAATCGAGCGTGGAGAAGTCCAAGTGCTGAAGGTTTCGACAGATCACAATGCTGCTGATATGATCACCAAGACATTGCCAAGTTGCAAGTTTTTCCACTGTATGCAGTTGGTAAAGCTGCATGAAGAAAGCTAGCTGGTTCTTTGATATTAGAGTTTGTTCCAAGGTGGAGATTTGTGAGATATTGGAACGAACTCTAGGGTAGCTTCTGGTTCGACAGGGAATAAGCATGAGGTCGAAGATTGTTCGCATGCTGCTGTCGAAGTAGTGCGTGTTGTAGTCGAAGTTGTTCTAACATGCATTAGTGGATATTGCTAGGTTTGTTAGCATATCGAATTGGGCCTGTTTGTTATGTCCAATTGTTTAAGTTAGCTTGTACCCTAAGTTAGCTTGTAATGGGTAATTGTGAAAAAGCCCATTAGTTAGTATGTTAGGTTTATTATAAATAACATACTAGTCTCTCATCACAAATACGGCAAATCCTAATTTAGGGTGAGAGGGTTATTTGTTATTCTTGTAACGCTTGTAATCTTGTTTTAAAGAGAAAGTAAAGAATAGCAGTTATAACCAATCTTTGTTGTTCTTCTTGTTTTTTCCCATTCCTTTTCCATTATACTTTGTTCTTGACATCGTTTTTCACAACATATACCATCTTCAACAATGTCCCACAGCTCATCATCAATACCAATGATGTGGTTGTACATCTTACTCTTCCACTAGGAAAACTGAGCAGCATCTCTATTGATGAATGAAGGTTTCATAGAATAACTGTTCTTCTTAATGTTGGGCGTGTTGTAATCATAGTGAACAACAACATGGTGGTTTCTTCCTGAAGTGCCATGTTCATTTTCATAAGACATCTTTTCGTCACTGGGTCTTTAACTGTGGCACAATTAAGTGGCTGAGCACAGACCGTGCTTTGATACCAACTGAAGGTGAGAAAAACACAAAAATGAGGTTTGAATTGTGTTGGCTTTTTAGAATCTTTTTCTAAGTGTTTAACACTGGTCAGAGTCTGATGGGTTCAGATTCTGAATGCAATAGATAAAATAGAACACAAAGATAAAAGATAGAGAGAGAGATAGAGATAGATATAGAGAGAGATAAAAAGACACACAACAGTTTATACTGGTTCCTCCCACAACACAGGAGTAGTCCAGTCCCCTTACACTTCCAAGAGATTTTACTATAATCACAACTGATTACAAATGCTCGAGGACACTTCCAAGAGACTTCCAAATGCTAAAGCACACTTGCAAGAGACTTCTAAATGTTCAAGGACACTTCCAAGAGACTTCTACTTCTATTGCTCAATCACTACTGAAAGAGACTTCCACTGCTCAAGAACACAGACAAGAGACTTCCAATGCTCAATTACAACTGAAAGAGACTTCTAATGCTCAAGCAAGTAGGCAAGAGACTTCTTTTGTTTACGAATAAACAAAAAGGATCTTACACTTAATATACAATCAGATGTGTAAACAATACAAGCCAGAACATACTCTTTACAACTTAGAATTTTTAAGATACAAACTTTGAACCGAAATTCCTAAGTGTTTTTGCGCTATTTGATTTTGACAGAGTAACGACACAGTAAAAATAGCAGAGTCTTGTTAATCTTCTTCAGGTCTTCAGCTCTTTATATAGGCAAAGATTTGAGAGAAGTTGGAGAAGAGTGTCAGCTTATTAAGAGTTGTTGAGAAGCATCAAACCAAGGACATTAGACCATTGCCTGATATGGATAATTTCGTTGAATAGTCATTTGAAATTCCTTTGATAAAAATAGAAGTATCCGTTCATTCTCTTTGTCCTTGAGGTTCTTTGTCTATTTCTACACGTGGTCAGAAGAAGACAAAACTATACTATTTGATCCTTGATAGAGACAACTACAAAAGACGATAAATCTGACGTGGAGTCTGGATCCCTCAAGCTCTTCTGAGTCTAAAGGTCTTCCAAGTCTGACGGAGATCTTCCAAGTCTGATGGGGTCTTCTGAGTCTGATAATCTTCAGAGTCTAATGAGATTCTTCAGCTTCTGAGTAGCATCCTTTCTTCTGATCCAAGATGTTGATTTCTGGTTGACCTTTCTTCAGATCTTCTACCATAGTCTTTTAAGCTTCTCTGGTGCTTCTGATGCTCTTATACATGCTCAATTCATCAATAGATTTTATTCTATGGTCCTGCACACTTGAACAAATATTAGCATATCCGATTGTTCTTCAATACTTTGTTATCATCAAAACCTTAGAGGAATTGTACAAACCAATTTTGTTCTAACAGAAACTGTGGAGTCACATTGTTTTCTCTGATCAAATATCTTAGGTTGAAGAGGGAGAGAACTCTAACACCCATTAGTAGAAACATGAAGGATATTTGGTATTGTCGGTTACAATTTTAATGTAGGTTTATAACTGATTGGTTGGACATTCAAGGGATTTTTTTAGGTGGGAATTTAAGGTGGGCAAAATTAGAATGAGGTGACAAAAAATGAAGGGCAAAATAGGCAAATTGGATATTAGGGTTGGGGGATTATGGTTTACATGACTATCTTCCAATTTATAATAACTAGACCGCCGACCCGTGCGACACACGGGTCTTATGTTTTAATATTTGTTAAAATATATTTTATATTAGAAAGATGTATAAATAAGATTATATAGTACATTTCCATCAACAAACAATATATTCACAAGTAAATTTTGAAGGATTTTTTTTCTCGAAGTTACATTCTACATATGAACTACATGAACCTTCAATTTCATATTTGTTTTTCTCACAACAATAGCAGAAATTGGAGTAGACGACATGATTGATTCTTTTCTTTTTTAAAAAGGACAATATAAATCGAATATGCAGCATAGACACTGACTTTTTTAAAGACTAATATTGTGAAATTGTGAGGGTTCTATTTATAGGAGTATCAAAGTAGAAGACAAAGGTAATCATCATAATTAGTAGAACAAATTCATTATTATTATTAGCCATTTCAATTGAAGGATCATGGAAGTATGCCAAATTATACGTTTTTAATCACATACGTTTTTATTTGAATGATCGTGATTAGTAGAACGTATAATTGAAGAAATTATACGTTTCAATTGAGTGATTTTAGAACATATATTGGAAGTTTCTCCCTTTACTTTTCATATCATTTGACAATTTGCTTATTATTTTTATTAGCAGCTAATGACTTAAGTATACTTTGAGTGATTAGAATGAAAGATTTTAAAAGGGGTTTGTCTAACATGTGCAATATTGCACATGTTAAAGCCACTAAAAATAGTAACTTTTTATTGAAAAACAACAATAATTTATTAAAAAGTTACATATTTAATATAAAATGAACAAGTTCCAAGACAAAGTTACTATCTTAAACTTCTTAACATGTGCAAATTTGCACATGATAGAAAAACCCTTTTAAAAGAGTAACCGCTAAAGTAATGACTATTTTTTATTTAATCATTAGCCTTTGATGTCATTGATTTAATTTCTGTATGAACACTACTGTTTTTTTTTTTTACATTACGTGCTTTAGTAAAAAAACAACTAAACGTAAAAATGATTTTTAAGCTTTTAAGTCATTCAGGAAAAAAAAACTTATTAAGCCACAATGACAAATAAGACTATAATGCTAATACCATTCAAAAAAAATATAACAACCAAGAATGAATGGTAGTCTAACCTTAATAGCCATTGAATTCTTTAACCATACCAATTTTTGTAACCATTTGTAAATTTAAGGTCAGAGTCAAAGTCATTGAATTTGACGTTACATTTTCATGGATGCTATTTTTTTACGACATATTTTTTTGTCATTGAATTCTTTAGAATCAAGGTCATTGAATTCCTTAATTTTATCTTTTTTTTTTACGAAATATACATCACACTAAAAAAACTATTCAATATAATGGTTAAAAAATGATAGTAACCGAACATCCAATATATATGTGTGTCCAAAAAAAGAACATCCAATATATAGTTTTTTTTTTGTAATATTTTGTAAAAAAAATTCAAAGATTTAGATAATTCATTTTTTGTAATCGTAAATTTTGTGTCAGAATCAAGATCATTGAATTTGACGTTACATTTTCATGCATACTATTTTTTTACGAAACATTTTTTTTTGTCATTGAATATGGTTACAAAACCATAGTAACCGAACATCTAATATTTTGTTTTTTTTTTTAAAAAATATTTTGTAAGAAAGTTCAATGATTCAGGTAATTTAGTCCAATTATATAGTTCAAAGGATCACAACATAAATTAGATCAAATATTATGAATTTAATTCTATAAGAAATTAAAATAGCTCACTATTTCCATTACATTAAATGTTACTCCAAGACTTCATATAAAATAAGCAAAGAAAAAAAAGGATGAACATCTCAAATATCATTATCTTTTTGAATGATAAATATCATTGGAGGATCAAAAGTAGGATAATTGACTTCATTGCCAAACCTATTTTGTATTTTTATTCCAAACATCAAATATCATCATCTTTTTCTGTGCTGACATGCCGATTAATTTCAGCACCAAAGTCATCGGCAAATAAACATGGGCATCGAGCAATGCCCTATATGAACAAATATCAAACAATATAACATTAGTCGATAGAAAAATTGTGAATATGGATCACTAAATTTTAGGTATCAAGGGAGAAAAGCCATTAAATATATAAATTACATAATTAACGTCAAATTCAACATGGAGTGTCCTATACTTCAGTTTCATTGTCTCAATATATGTGTCAGTGTTTGAAAAAGATGTAGGGACCAAGGGAGCTACAGAAGAAAATTACAACAAATATTAGCATAAAGAAGAATATAAATAATCGTTTAAAGCAAAAATAAAAATGGAACTTTTATTGGAAAACCCTTCTATTGACTGTTTTGCAAGAGCGGATTGAACATCATATAAATTTATATCGTATGGATTCATAACATATGATTGTGAATAAAGATGTGAGATAAGAGTGTTAGGACAAAAAGAATTTATATGCACTATCAAAGCTCTATATTTATAGTGATGAAGTAGACATATGAGATAAGAAGAGAAGGGCAAAATTGGAATGAGGTGGCAAAAAATGGAGGACAAAATAGACATTTTATCCAAGTAGGGTTTGCACACTATTCTTCAATTTATAATGATAGTTCTTCAATTTATAATGATAAATAGATAGATAGATAGATAGATAGATAGATATTGGACTATAACCCGTGCACGAGTTTTGTAGAATTTCATATATAAGTATCAAATTGGCTATATTTTTACTTGCATGAAACGACTGCAAAAAGCAACAAAAAAAGGTGCAAAAATTACACAAATTTAAGCTATTAACTTTATTTTCTTACCAAATAATATCACCAGGTTGTGTTCCCTTATTCCTTCACTCTCAACCTTCATATTTGATAACATTCATGTTAAAAGAACAACAAAAATAAGCAAATTGAAAATAGTAAACATGTTTCAACAGTCGAAGTGAGAAAGCAAAGTAATGTTATAATATATTGTAGTGATTTTTACAAATAAAAAGTCACAATAAATAAATTCAAGTAATATAATATAGAAGAAACAAAGTGGGAAAAAATTTGTAATGATAAAATTATCAGCAATTTTAAAGATCCAACTTTAATATCTTAACACATAATAAGCGTGCAGAAACCTAACCGTAAGGGCCGGTAAATATATAAAAATGAAAAGGAAAAGGAACTCCTATGTGGTAACTGAAAGTAAAAAAAATTAAAATGAACTTTTATGTGGTAAGCGAAAAAAAAATAATGATGAAGAGGAACTGCCATAAAAAAAAACCGTTAATAATAAAAAAGAACTGCAACAAAAAAGAACCACTAAGACGTTAGTTGCTTTTAAAAAAAGCTTTAGTACTGTATATCTATTTTAGAAGCCACAATATTTCAACAAAAACGGGAGTGGCCTAATCGTGAAAGTTGTGAAGCGTTGTCATTTGCTACTGAGTTTCATTCCTTAGAGACATTTTTTCATAAAAATTAATTAGACGGAAGAAAAGGGTAGGATTAAAGTTATGTGAGGACTGCATTAACTTTTAGTATAATAAAAATAAGATAAAGATATAAGTACCATGGACGAATATTGGAAAACGTGCTACAATAGCAGTAAATGCACCTCACATGCATATTGGGAGTTAGAGCCGGTGGACAAGGGAATGGATTCTCTCCTGTGTGTTTTTCTCCAGTTTTCTACAGTGTAGAATCTATACCATTAAATATATTATCTCTCTTAATTTCAAGTTTTTAATATTTATATTTTTAAGCATTAATTTTTTTTTCAAAGGCTTGGATTTAACTGGACTCTGCAGTCACTGCAGAGGATCCATTCCCGGTGGACAATCAACGAAAGTAGTGCATTCGCAAACTTTAACTGCAATGTGAGATTAGTTAAGATCCTCTCTATTTGTTAAAAATAAATGGACATTGCCATTTGGTGAGAGATAGATACAAAAAAATATGTAGTGTGTCCTACCACTAAGTGGGTCCCACTACTATTAATTATTTTCAAACTTCTTTGTGTTTTTATCTCTCCAAATAGAAGAAATGGAGAGACTAATAAATGGAGAAGATTTTGACTCATGTGAGATAAGCAAAAAGAATGTTACTAAAAGGTGATAAAGTTTTATTAAGAGGATAAATTAGAAAATGGTGTGAAAAGTAACATACTACGATTTGTTTCAACAAGAAATAAAGAGAAAGATTATCAAAGCATAAACATAAAAGAGAATTTGAGTCATATTTTTCCTCCTTTGTTTGTTATAATTAAACAAAAGTTTGATCCACTTTTTAGAGGTAGCTTGATCCCTTTATAGCTAAAAATTTCATGTTTTATTTGCTTCGGTTAAATTTCATTTAGCATTTAAGAGTTGCAAGAAGTCATTTATAAAATTATAATTAATGTTAAATGTCATTCAATTGACCATTTAACCTTAGCAAACATCTCAAATAAAAATCTTTGATAATCTTCTAGAAAAAAAAACTTTGATAATCATGAAAGTTTATTATAGGTTTTTATTTATCTTCTAACCTTTTCTAATAAATAATCCTCGTGAGCTTAGACACTTCACTTCTCCATATTTAAAATGTGTGAGCTCTATCCACTAGGCTACTTGACAAAAAAAATAAAAAATATAAATAAAATCTCAAAAGAGAACAAATAAGATGAATGATAAAAACAAATATTTATATATATTTGAGCAACTCCAACCGTCTAAGTTTGTCGAGGGAGATGTCAATCAACTTGAAGGAGAAAAAAACAAGTTTAGTGAGGGAGATAAAAGTAAGCTTTTAGAGGGAGAAAAAATTAAGACGGAGGGGGTTAGAAATTTCAAAGGCAAGAGTAATAATAATGATCGTACTAGGAAGGAGGAACTTGAGATGGTGAAAGAAAAGGCACATGCTAGTCAGGCAGAGCGCGAACGTGCTAGGCTAGAAATTGCTAATGGCAAGAAACATGTGATTAGTGATGTAGTTGTGAAGGATGAGGTAGGTGTTTCCTACGTCGATGTTACTACCGATAAGTGGAATAATTCTGAAAATGTCTTTGGGGTGAAGAAGTATGTCCGAAAATTTTCTTCTGATAAAGAAGTATTAGAATGGGCAAGTAGGGGGGGCTACTGCAAGAGTCTTGAATGGTGAGCATATTCTTCTAGTACAACAAAAAATTATAGATGCGGGGTTCGAGAATGTCAAAGTTATACCAATGAGCGGCGATAATGTGTTCTTGACTTGTTTTGGAAAAGATAATATCATGACTGTTACTAAAGAAGCGTCCGAGTTCTTTAATTTATTCTTTTCGGGGCTTCATCTTTGGTCCAAGAATGATGATTTAAAATATGAAAGAGGTGCGTGGCTGTGACTCTATGGAATCCCTTTGCATGCTTGGACCACTCATTTTCTCAACTTATGCTCTTCGTTGTTCGGAAGACTTTTAAAAATTGACTTGTGTACTACAAATCTCGATCAATTAGATTTTGCTCGAATTCTTATTTCTACCATTTCTTTGGAGTCAATAAATACGGTGGAAGATTTCCTAATTGATGATAAGTTATGTAAAATTAAATTTGTTGAGGAATTAGAGCTCGGGCTTCCAGCTGATGCTTGCTTTGAGGATATTGAATCGGATTCGACTTCGGAGTACTCAAATCCGGAAGATAGACCTGATCATCATGAACATATCATTGATTCATTAGTTCATGAACTTAATGAAGTCTGTGATAATTCCTCTAAAAGGAATAGTCCAGATAACCAAGCACATTCTTTAGCTCATGAACTTAATGAAGTCTATGATAATTCCTCTAAAAGGAATACTCAAGAAAAACAAGCACCTTTGATTTCCAAGTCTCCACTACTAGTAACGGGCTGCTCTATTGACAAGAATTGTTCCATTTCTATCTCTTCTCCTTTAGAGGGTCTTGTTCATGAGCCAAACAACCAAACTGCTCAAATAGTTCACGCTAAGACTATCTTGTCTCCAATTATGGCTGGATCACAAAAATTACCCAAAATCACTCACGCCACTAATCCTGCTGGTTCTTCTATTCCTTCTTTGGCAGAAAAAACACAACCACAGATCACAGGACCTTGGAGCTCCGAATGGATCAAGAATAACATGAATTCGGCCACTACAAGAATTTCCTTATTTACTGACAAAATAGAAATTGTATTACTGACGGATTTAGACCCTCAGTAATTACTGGCGGTTTAAACCCTCAGTAATACAAGAAAAACCCTCAATAATATTACTGGCGGAATAAGCCCTCAGTAATTCGGAAAATTACACACAAAAAAATAATAATTATTATATTAATATTACTGACGGAAATTTTCGTCAATACCGTTAATGACCAATCGACCTTGGATTAGTGGCAGATTTTTTCCCTCAATAATCCTCCACTGCAAATGACAATGCATTACCGACGGATTTAAATCTGTCAGTAATAACTTTGAAATCCGTCGTATCTCTTCATTTCCGCCAGTAAATTTAAAGTCATTAAAGTTCTAACAAATATGAAGAGAAATACATCTCCTCTTCCCCTCTTTCTCTGCTACCCGAACTTCCCCACCCCCATTGTCAACTTCAAAAGCTTCTCTCCTACCTTGAACCCACCCATGCGTACACTTTTTCATTACCTCTCATATCCCAAGTCTAAGTATAGCACAAGAATTCCACTGAAGAAGGATTCAAGGGCAGAGGATTGAAGGTTTGGAGCTTGGTGAACCCACACACTTCATCAAAATCTTGAGGGATCTATACTAATTGAGGTGAGTTTCTCAAATTAGGTTCTTATTATAGCAAAAGGGAACTGGAATTAGCAATTAGGATCAAGGAAATTGACATGCAATAGAATGAAATTGAAACCTTAATTGATTTTCTCTTTTTGTTGTTGTGTTGTTACATGTGTGGAATCAATTATGATTTTGGTTAGCAATCACCTCATTGGAGTAGTTGGGAGCATCAAATTCAAATGGAAGTGAGTTTGGAGCTAAATGTCAAGAGATTGTGGATTTGGGGAAAACTTGAAGGGCATCAAAGTTCATCAAATTCTTATGAGTTCATAAACGATTGAGGTGGGCTCTCTCTCCTAGGCTTGAATTTAATTAGCTAGGCTTGAAATTTTTATGAGATTAATGGGTATTGTGATTAGTATGAGAAAAATAGGTTTTAAAGAAAATTCTCATGTTAAATTAGCTTATTTGTGTAACACCTCTTTTTTAATTTATAGAACCTTGTTTTTCTTTTCTCTTTTGAACAATGTCTTCTTTTAGATACCATATTTAATCTGCTTCTTGCAGTACTTGTTGCAGTACTTGTACATGGGAAGCAAAAGTAGTGATCAAGACTCAGATGATATTTTGAAGCATAATCATCAAATGCTAACAAATGTTCATAGGGGAAGGTAAAAAATTAATACTTGTATTCATTTGGAATATCCCTTTTTCTATGTAATTTCAGGTATGTATGTGATTTTTCCTTATTTTTAACAGTGTTGAACAAGCACAGGCTTCACATATCTATAGCTACAAACATGGTTTCAAAGGCTTTGCAGCAAAGTTGACTGATGAACAAATTCTTGCTCGAAACTTTAAAAGAACTCATATGGCTAAAAAAGAACTCATTCTTTTTTTGTTCTGTTTTGATGATGTCGAGCTTTTAGTTTTCCATTACGTATGTACCTGTTTTTTTTAAAACTATTCGTATTAACAATTGTGTTAAGTATAAACTCTGAATTATTGTGCATGTTTTTTAGTTCTAATGAATTGTCTTTGTTTGCTCTTCGACACTTCAAATTGAAGCTTTTCCTTGCTGAAATTGCAAGAGATATTCAGAAAGCTGAGCCAGAATGGAAGATCATTTTACTGAGATACTACAATCCAGTTGGGGCTCATGAAAGTGGTAAACTCGGTGAAGATCCCAGGGGAATCCCAAATAATCTCATGCCTTATGCATCTACTGAGAAAGCTGAGAAAGAACATGGTTGGAAGTAAGTACTTGTGCCTCTAATTTTTTTTTCTTTGAAACATCCTTTTCCAGGGAAAACCTCATTGGATGTAGTTGTCACAAGACCAATGAGATTCTTTCTTTGACTTATATATGGTAATCAACTCTGCATTCATACTGTTTTGTCAATTAACAAATTGCGTGTAGCAACTCTGCTTTCAAATTTGTTCTTGTAGGGAAGGTTTATAATTTAAAGTTTGTACTTGTGGGTGTCTTTTGCTCTTTATGTTTATCCAATTAATAGTGAGGGATGGAACTTTAATGTTTTAGAATGTTAGAAATTACAGTGATAAATACTCTACCTAAACTTGTGTGGTGTGTGTTCGATCATTAAAGTTGTAAATTGAATTCCTTTTGGTAATTTGAGGTCAACTATCATGACCTGTATCAGAAGAAAGTGTGCGAGTTAATTTAATTATACACTTGTTGATTTCTCATGCTTAATACAAGTTTTAGAAAAAATAATTATGAAAATAAAAAGATAAATATTGGGTCCTCTAATAATTAATGAGTGACTTTACCAAGTTCTACATACATGTGTGTCCATTATTGTCCATAACCAATATTAATTAATTCTAGTTTCTGTAACTTTTAAAAGTCCTCGTAGATAGGAACAAAAGTCCTGTAATCACCTCATGCAATTTTTGTTAGTCTCTGGTTATGTTTCTAGCCAATGGTGCTTTAAGATAGTTTTTATTTTAGGTTGCTATTCACATTGTGCAGCAACTATGGTTACATGAATAGTTGGTTTTGTAGGATAACTTACTTATATTTAATTTTGAATATATGTGCAGATCACCATGAGAGCTTTTGTTGAAGCTTTTCAAAGGCAGCAAGATAATTATATGGAAACTTTAAGAATTATATAGATGATGCTTTGCAAGAAAATCCCCAAAATACGGGGAACTGAGGAAATAGGAGCGGGATATCATCACGAGGGAGATCAGGATCGCATTTGCCTGGATATTATGATAATTAGTTTATTCCGTTAGTTTTCTAGATTGTACGAATATTATCGAAATATTTATGATTTTGCACAAAACTATTTATGGATTGTACAAATATTATGAATGATATGTTGTTTAATTAATTTGTGTCTTATTAAATTTAAATTTTATTTCTTTAATTTATTTTTGTTTAATTAATTTTATTTATTTAATTAAAATAAAAAAGTGGGAAGAGATCACAAAAAAAAGTGTTAAGTACATTACTGGCGGAAATTTTCGTCAGTAGTGCAGATCTGTCTAAACATTACTGAGGGATTTTTCTGCCAGTAATAATGTGACAAATCTGATAAGAACATTACTGAGGGATTATTCCGCCAGTAATTACTGACGGACTTTTCTGTCAGTAATTACTGAGGGAATAATCCCTCAGTAATGTTTTGTCATAAGTGCTTCACCACTACTGAGGGAAAATTCCGCCAGTAACATTACTGACGCCAGTATTACTGAGAGATTATTTTTGTCATCAATCTGCCACTAATGTGTATTACTGAGGGATATTTTACATTACTGAGGGTTAATTTCCCTCAATAAAAGCCAAAATTCTTGTAGTGAGAGGTTACTTTGGCAACATGTTGCTTCAACCAAAACAACTGCAATTACTAGACATTTCACAATAAATTAAATGTTTTAAATGGGAATGGTCTTTAAATTTACAAGGCACTACTAACATAATGTAGGCCGAATTAGTCCATTATGTCACTAAGTAACCATAAGGCCACTCAGCAACCCTTAAGTGTGAAGACAAGTTCACAAGAATTTGAAAGAAGATGCAAGTCAAAATCACACCAATGTGTGTATGACAATACATGTACATGTATCACATAAAAGCGAAAACATAAATAGCATGAAATATGTCAATAATGCATGATTGGAGGAAAAGAAAAATGATGTTATTGTAGAATCTTAATAACAATAAAATCAAACATCACAATCATGCTATAAACCAAATATTCAATTTTAAATCTCAAGAAAATTGAATCTTATATGCCAAAAATATTCATGCTACAATTGATTCACATATATAAACTGAATGATTCTTTAAATAAAATAAAACATAACTCTAGCATAAATGTTTTCCTAAATAAAGGAAACAAACTTTATATGTCTATAAATAAACAAACAAAACTAGAATTATTATTTTCCAAACTTTAAAGAATTGAATTCTTACTTTCTATACCAAAAATTTCTTCATAATATTTTGAGATTCATTATTAAAAGGCAACATATATATCACAAATATATTTTAATATTTATTTGCCTACTTCTCAAAATAAACTTTATGTACAAAATCTTTGTAAATCAAAACTAATTTCAAATAAAAATTAAGTTGTGAAATATGACAATGATATTTAAAAAAAATCTCAAATCAAATTTTTAAAAACAAATCAAATCCAAATACTTATTTATTAACAATATATTTGTATTGGATATATAAAGACTGAATAAATATAACAATACAAAAACTTTATAAATAAGTCAACCGAAAGATTTGTTTAAAGATTTCCAAAAAATTAAATTTGACATGAATCCAATACACTTGTATGTTTTCTAAACCGAATAAAGGGAATCCGATTATATGAAGTATCTTTCAAGTTCACATATTTGATTTCAAAAAGATATGTAACCATATATATATATATATATATATATATATATATATATATATATATATATATATATATATATATATATCCATAAAACAAAACAAAAACAAAAAAAATGCTGAGAAGGTTTTCTGGATTTGTTTCAAATTCAAATTCAATTCCCTTTTATTCAACAAAAAATAAATAAAAATACAAGCTAATAACGTGGGAACGTATCGGAATGATCTCGGCAAAAGATTGTCAAATTTCATAAATTGAATTAAAATAAAATAACCCAAAAGTCCAGTTTTGCACACAATACTTTATCCACCCATGAAAATTTTCGGAAATAATAGCAACATGGCGGCTCGATCAATGATAAACATGACAAAAAAAAAAATAAAAAATTCAGTTCTGCTTTGCTTGCTACATAATAGAACCAAAACCGTTTCACACAAATATTTTGCCAAGCAATGCGATATCGATCAATTATTGAGTTTGTGCATTCCCGAATCATAACAAAATAAAATAAAATTATATCACCGTGTTAACGAAAAAACCCCAAATTAAAATTAGGGTTCATAAAAATTAGGGTAAAAGTAAAACCCAATACAATTCAATTCAAACAATCTCAATAAATCAAACATGAAAACCAGGCTCTGATACCACTTGTTGGAAATTTAGGTCTTAACAAACAGATTACATAAAACATGTTCAATAATTATGAATCAATAGCGGAAGCAAACAAAAAAACATTGAACATGATTATGATAGGATCTACGACATGTTTGATTTATTAAGGATACGAATTAGGGATTAGGAATACCTGGATTAAGCTTTGATGGCAGCCCTCTCAACAACGATAACATAGAGAGGAGATGATCTGAAACACACAATAGCGTTAGCGGCGGCTGATTTGGTTCTTCCTCAACCGGTACCTTTATGCCTCAAGTTCTCTTCAGATGGGGAGAAGAGAGAGTTTGCTGTGTACGGTGTATTGGGGACCATAGCCTCTTTTATATTGGATGACCATTAGGGTTTTCCATTATTCCGTTAATGGGTCATCCGGACATCCACTCATATTGAGTCCATATCAACTAATTAAATATTTAATTAATTATCCAATTAGAAATCTAATAGCCTTATTACTTAATTTGATCACTAATCAATTAAGGCTCACAATTGATAAATAGCTAATATAATTATTATTACGATATTTGCCCACATAATGATATCGGAATATAATTAAATAATAAAATATTCCAACAATAACACATCTCTCAACTAAATTACATAAATGGGAAAGTTGACTATGGGGTTTAGCCCTGAGGAAAGTTGTTTCCCAGGATGGAAAAGGCAAATAAATAAGGACACGTGTTGGTTGCTACTATTTTAATTAAATGAAAAACAAAATAGACAAGCATATTTTATTGTTCACTACTGTTTTTCTAATTCACCTCCTCTTTCACGGGAACACACCGAAACACACCCCCTCTTACTAACAACATTTTTTTTAATTTAGCTTCCATTTTTATTGTTGAGAAGAAATACAATCCACTCCTATTAATGTTGAACAAAAATATGCTACCTTATAACTGCCATTAATCCTTTTATCGCTGAGAAATTTGACAAATAGAGGTGCAATTAATCTGAATCGCTGTGTTTTACACTGCTCAACAAATCTGGAAAGGTGATCTTCTTCTCCAGTCGTACTTCTTCTCCAGTCGTTTGCATCATATTTGGTGATCTTTAATCGTCCATTAAAGATAAGATTTATCTTATTTTTGAAATTATCATGACTTTATAACGTTTGTTTAAGTTATAAATTTGTTTATGTGGTAACAAAAAAAAATAAAAAGAATCTGTTTATATTAACATACATAAACTGCAGTGCAAATTGATATAGCTGGAACTCTTGAAATTTTTTAAGTAGAGCAAATCACTGAATTTGCTGCCTATTTTTTAAGATGCCGTGGCATAATTATTTTTCAATAACAACTATATATGATGCGGCCTAATTTTTGGTTTATTCCCTAAAAAAGAATTTAAACAACCAAAGCTGTTACAATGGCTTTAAACAAAATTCTGGGTTAAACATGGTTTAAGAAATGTCAATCGGATAATCATGCTGGAAAAATTGAAATCCAACTTACTTGCAAAAAGTCAATTCTGCATCCAAATTATATAAAGTTATTTAATGAATTTGTGGGGTCATCATTTTTGTTTCATGTGTGCCATCAAAAAGTTATTGCCATTAGCAAGTAAAGAATCTCAACCATTAGAATATAAAACTAATATATCGGCGGTTATGCATAGTCTTTCCCATCATGGGAAAAAACTTTCATTTTCCATACTAAATCTCACATGTTGTAACACTACAATAGAAAAGACTTATCTTTTTCACAAAAAAAAAAGACTTTTTTTCACTTGGATTCGGACCTAACTCAATTGGTAATGTAGATATTATTAGGTTAAACATTTTAATTTGGATTCAAATTTGAGACATTAGAGTTGTGTGAATGTGAGTTTCAAATGATACTTATCACTTGTCTATAAAATAGAAAGAAAGAAAAAAAAATTGAGCTGATTTTAAGGGACTTATTAAACCAATATCATATATATATATATATATATATATATACATCTAAATCATCTAGACATAGTATATGGAGAACTTTTAAGTAGGTTATGCAACTGTCTTAATTTTTTTAAGCTAGTTGATTCAAAATTGATTTAAAATGTGTCAGTTGAAAAACATTTTGAACTCTTTTTCAATACTATCAAGATGAGAACGTGTATACCAACAACCGTCAACAAATTGGATGTTTAAACATGAGTTTTTTGTTTGGAGGAATTTATACATGAGTTCTTGACAAGTTAAAAGCAAATACGTTAGCGTCTTCCTTCTTCTTCTTCAAAAAAAAAAAATCAATGTCTTCAGTCAAGAACGAGTCAATATTTGTGTTGTCCCTGCTTGCATATGTCGTGAAAGTTAACAATGTCGATACCGTCTTTAAATACTCGGACAATAGGGTTTTTAATGAAGAAAGGTGTATGTTTGTGATGAAATGAGCTTTTGTAATACAATGAACTCAGAGAGTCCAAGGTTTTGAAAAAGTAGTATAATGCAAAGAAACGTAAATTGTTAAAAGTAAAGTACATGAAAAGTAAAAGATTTCAAAGTAAATGTGCAGAAATTTAAAAGCGCAGGAAATGTAAAAGTTCAAAAAGTTAAAATGCATGAAATTAATGTAAATAAATGTGCATGGAAATTAAAGTGCAGAAATCACAAAGGACTTGAAGCATAAACAAAGAAAAGAAAAAAACGGCATACTTAATCATGTACAAATAATCTACGATAGTTCTATGTGTTAAATGTGATTTTTGGATGCATTAAACAACCCTTATTACAGTGTCACACGACCCTTATTTGTAGAAAAAATGGTAACCCACCCCGTCCCGTCAATAACCCGCCTAAAAAGGGGTGAAGCAGGGCGAGCCAACTAGAGATGTAGGGTTGAAAATCTCACCCCGTCCCATTTTATGGCTGACCGACGGGTTGGTGTGTTGACCCGTCAATGTTTTTTTATAAAAATATTAATTAAAAACTTCACATAAACAATATAAAAATATATAAATTTAAATTCAATTTAAGGAAATCTAAATATATAACTAATGACTCCACTAAAAATATGAAAGATAATCATTCAAACATATAAATTACATCATATAAAAATCTATAATAAATCAATAAGATATTCAAAATAAAAACTTCATGAGTTATCAATTGACTAATTGTTGAAAATATGTGGTTAAAATCTTGAAACAAAAGTGATAAAATTAATTGACTTTTTTTCCCCAATATACGGATGTGAAAATTGGAAAATTGATTGTGACTTATAAATAAAAAGAAATGAAAAAGATATTTTCTTTTTAACATATTAGCCCAATGGGTCAATCCGTTCCGACCCGCTTTTTAGCGGGTTAGGCGGAGCGGACACCCTACTTGTGGCGGGTTTAAAATCTCAACCCACCCAGCTAAAAAAGACGGGTTAAACGGACCAACCCGACGGGTCTAACCCATTTTGCCATCCCTACTGGTAGACATGTTTGCCAAGTGTCCTAAATTAATAATTGTCTTCGACACTCCGTAGTCAAACATGTTTGGCTTTTGTTTTGAGGTGTGTGAGTTTGCGTGATAACTGCTCAAGTCCACAAGTATTCTCTTATACCTAACATACACTTGAATGTTCCGCCAACAAATACCCCCCAAGTTTTGACTTTTGAATTTCAAATGTCAAAAGTTGTATAACAGAAGGGATATATTTGGTCGTTGTTTCGACTTCGAATTACTCCATCTTTCACACTATGTCGGGTTAGCGTCACCCATTGTGCATGTTAAGCATACACTTCCTATTACCATTTTTGTGGCTTCTTATGACTTATTAATCACTACGAGATATCCTTGAATTTGCAACAATGCTTTGCGGCGGACAGTAATCCCACACAACTTTGTGGCGGGAATATATGCCTTTGCGGCAGAGTTATCCCACGTAAGACATTTTTCAGTTTTATTTATTTAGAAATACATTTGTGGTAGACAAATTGCCTTTGTGGCGGACGCAAAAACCCACACAAATCTGGGCAGGGAGGAACAAAATTTGAATTAACATTTGCGGCAAAAAAAAATCCCACGCAAAGGCAAGGACCAAAACAACATGAATTTACGGCGAAAAAAGTCCCATGCAAAGGCAAGGCAGAAAGCATCATGAATTTGCTGCGGAAGAAATCCCATGCAAAGGCAAGGCAAAAATAGCACGAATTTGAGGCGGAATATGTCCCACACAAAGTTGAGGCGAGATTTTCAAATTTTGAATTTACATCACACATGTGGCCGACCCAAATGCCAACGGGTTAATTTTTTATTTTATTATATAAATAGTCATTTCTTCATTCTCTATCTCATTCCTACACCAATACTTGTCGCTACCTCATTCTCTCTACAACTTTTCTTACTTCAACCTTTTTTCATTTCAAACTTTGGTTTTCTTTCAATATTTTAATAATTACTATTTCAATTATAAAAAATAAATGTTATAAAAAAATATGGTTCCCTAAACAATAGTAACTATCATTACAAGAAAAAAGAATAGTAATTACTATATATATATATATATATATATATATATATATATATATATATATATATATATATATATATATATATATATATATATATATATACATTTGAGGTGGCTTTAGGTCTCACACAAATGCATATATATGTTTTTTTTTAATTTCGCAGCCTTTGTGGCGGACATTTTCCCACACAAAGGCAATGAGACTTTGTGATGATTTTGAATTCCACTCAAAGTCAAATGTGTGTCAAAATGGGTGATGGCTGTTGCGGCGGCCACGTGTCCATCACTATGGCACAGGGAGCTTTGCGGCGGTCAAAATTCCGCCGCAATGATTTGTGAGGGCTTTTTTTTTGCGTGGGAAATTGGTCCATGCTGATCCATGACATTTTTCTAGTGAACTGTGGGTTGGTCTTAACTTCTCTTATGATATGTCTTTTCATTCGGGATCCATGACATAAGGTATTGCATCATTTGTTGGTCATTTTCCTCCTGCCTTTTGGTTCTAAATACTCATAAATTATCCAATATTTTGGAGGAATTGAAAGTATTATTAAATTGTGATTTTGATATCATAATGTCCGACCTTATTTTCATTGCCAACCTTTCACGCATAAAATCATATCTTGATGCCATTCGACATGGACTCTTCGTTGTTGTTCAAACTGTGGTGAACAACCTTCAAACATACATCATTGTCATAAATTCTACTATAACCTCTTTTAATGGCATCCAAGAACATCACAAGATAGCTCTCAATCACTTGATGTTTCTCGATGGCAAGAGGATCACTACTGATGGGAATATCGACAAGCTTTATGAGAAATAACATGTGATTGACAAACACATTACTTCTCTCTAGCATGAACTCCAATGAGAGAAAGACGACAAGGCTATGATTGCATAGTGGATATCAACAAAACCTTAAATCCATGAGTTAGTTTCAGTAGAAGAAGACTTTGATGTTTTCATTGCAAAGAAAACAAATTTTACTGAAGCATGTGTTAATCTCAAATTTATAATATATGTAATTTTGTTTATGTATGTAGTAGAAGTTAAAATCATCATGCCACGTTGTACCAGTTGTTCATGTATCTACTGAAACTATTGGCGTACATTAATCACTCGTGGTTTTAAATTTGATCTTTATTTCAATGTCAACCACTTTTGACTGTTTTTCGCATTGGTCGGTGAATGCAATTAATTTTTTTATATAATGGTAATATTATCCCAAAAACAAATTTTGGCTTATAAATACCACATTTTTGCATTCGGTTTTCCACAACTCAATAGATTCTTCCCATCATCTCTTATTGCTATTCTTATTATCACACTTCGTTTCCTTCCACGAGAAATCTCATTTTGTGTTGAAAACTCTCTGATGGGTCATTGTCTTGACGATGATGAACCTCGTACGCTTTGATTTTCTTCACTGACCCATTCTCTATCTCTAATTGACTTTTTCTTATGCCTTTCCACTGACACGTTTGATGAATGATAAATAGAAGAAGAACTTATCCTCCAAAAATGCATTTGTTATAAACTCAAAATTTCTCCAATTTTCATGTTAAATGAAAGTAACTGAGGAAAAACAATGGTCATTTCTAAAAGGGTGGGAGCTATTCCCTAATATATTGTCGTGCCTGATTTGAAGGGTCCATTTGTATGTGTTTGTGGCTTACTAAACTTTTAAGGAATTTTCCTTCTACCAGCCTTTCAATATAATTAAACACTTCGAGTCACTTTTGCACATGCAAGGATTGGGATCCAATATTAGAGCTATCGGGGGTGTGGATCATCCCTTTCCTTTTGATGGTCTTCACCGGAAAGCTTGTATTGGTCGCTGAAATGGATGTTTCACATTAGTCTTTCTCCCTTAAGTTTGGTCTTTTAAACGGGTTAATACCGAAATATGTGAGATATCATGTATTATTTCAACATTTTGTAACTTTGTCGAGATTTTATCAATAAAGAAATTATTTTGATTCTACGTGATTGTTGTTGGCTCATTTCAAGAATAATTTTCGTGTAAGTTTGCGGTGCCATTGATGCATTATAAGGATAATGTGGAAAATTGTTCCATGTCATCTATCCACCATAGGCACAAAATGGACTTAACTGATTTTAACCAATCGGGAATTGGATAAGTGATTTACGTCATATCACACATTATGTTGGATTAGTCAAAAGTACACCCTCCAACATAGGGCACATTGTTTGCCTGCATACTGACTTGCGATATTACAATTTTTCCTACAACTTTAGGTGGCCTCTTATTCATGTGTATGTCCAAAATAAAAATTATCCCAAGTATGAGGGCCATTTACCATTAGTCACCCCAACGATTAATGGTGCCAAAATTACTAAGATCAAAATTGAAAGAATCAAAATGTATGTGCATTATGTTGTTCAATAAAACCTCAACATGTTATGATGTCACATTGTTTAGTTGAATTTACAAAATAATGCTTGTCTCATTGTCTGACCTTGCAAACCTTGTACAACTGAGGTAAGCAAATTGTTTCAAAGTTAACACATTAGATATTAATTTTCAAACTTGTTGAATCTCATTATGAAGCATATCCCTTTGTTGTCTAATGAAGAACGCAGTCATTATCACAAGCTGCTCATGTCAATCAACTGTGGCATTAGTTGCTTTAGTGGAAGGAACAAAGCTAAATGACATTCCCAAAATGTGACTGATAAGTGCCAGAAATTAGTTAAAATGAATATTTAATTTAAGCACTTTAGTAGCTTGTGTTGCAAGTTATCATAGGAAAAACTCATAATTATTGATCGAATGCCAAAATATTGATCATATGTCTCACCTCATCCATTTGTGTAGGAAATAACAAGCTAGGACATGAAATTGAGCAAAGAAACTTGAAAAAAGGTTAAGGCTTCCTCACTACAGCGGGGGACTGGTCGCTATAGTGCGCCTAGGCAGGGAGAAATCAAGTTTCCATCGCTGCAGCGATGGATATGGTCGCTATAGCGACCAAAGGCGGTTTGAACCCCGCTTGCTGACGTGGAGCAAACCCAAAGGCCAAGAAAGCTTCGATCGCTACAGCGAACAGCTCATCGCTGTAGCGAGCCTTGAAAAAACCAGATTATATTTATAGCCATTCAGCACAGAATTGGATAATTAATTACTACAGTTTTAGTAATATTTTAGGTTATAGTTTTAGACATAAAATAGGGCTAAAAGAGGTGATCTTCATGGAGCAAGAGTGAAGGGAGTGTGGATTAACTAAGACTTTGGGAAATCAAGATTTAGCTTTGGATCTTCATCTTTCTTTCCATTTTTGTATGGTTGTCATGACAGTGACCAACTAACCTTCCCTTGTTGGGATTGGAGGTACTCAATATAACTTAGATATAATCTTTGATTTTGCAAATATATGATTCTAGTAACTTATGTGATAATTGAAGTTATTCTTGTTTTTCATTCTTATGCTTGATTTAATTGTTATTGACAAATACTTTTGAATCTAGGTTTAGAATAATCTTCTATCAAAATAAGAAATTCTAGACATGGAATTGGGTTTTGATAATCGCATAAAGTGTCGGAACGTAAAGCTTTCGTATCGTTTAATAGATTGGGAAATCGTCGATTAAACGATACGATCGATCTCACGACGTCATTTGGACACGAATGATGTTGTCGAGTGATACGTGATAATTTCGCTAACAAGCTAGAATTCATATGCATGATCATTAGAATATTTTCGAGGCTAGATTGACGAACTCCGATCCCAACGCTTTTACGTCCTATTACTTGTCGTTTTTATTACCGCTTTTACATTCCAATAGTTTATAGCAAACAATCTTATAATCCCTTACTCAAAATGATACCAGCTGTTGAATGGCTTGGAATATCGCACTATTCCCCGTGGAGACGATATAAAAATATACTTACTTTTGACTCAACATCAGTGACTTGGTTCATCTGGCCTTTGTGGCCCAATTTTCTTTGGTGTTGACTGTAACACCCCAATTTTCTATTTTTAATTAATTCCATGAAGTTTAATAGGTGAAGTTTTGGTTAATATTATTATTGATGTTGCTTTTGCTTGAGTGTTATTTTGTTGTTGAGAAAATAGAATATTGATGATGATTGAGAAGTAGTATGAGAATTTAAATAAAATGAAGAGAGGAATCAAAAACAAAATAATATAGAGTCGGAGGTGTAGAATATAAGTTTTAAATAAGTGAGGGAGGGGAGGAGTAAAAGAATAGTGAATAGGGGAGAAGAAAATTATAACAAGTGACTGACCCAAATATAAATAAAAACATTAGGAGTTAGAAGGGGTCACTTTTGTTGAACGTGGAAAAGAGAGGAGAAGAGAAGGAGAAACCCTAGCTGTAACAGGATCAAGCAAAAGCTGGAATTTCCGAAGAATCGAGGTAAGGGGGAGAATTCTTTCACTTTAGGGTATTTTAAACTATTTTGGGGTTGTTTTATTCTTAAGATGTGGTTGTTGTTATGATGAAGAATTCCAATGAAAAATCATGATGAATGAATGTAAAGTTGTTGTTGAAAGATGAAAACTAAGGGAACCAGGTTTAGAGATTAGATTTAAGAATTGGATCATGAAAGAGTGTATAATTAGATAGGGTAAGAGGGAATTAACGTCCAAATAGTGGGGTAACCCTAGGGTGATGATTTGGGATGAACTGGGAGTGTTGAGATAGAATTAAGTGGTTTAAAAGTGATTATTGGGCGAAAACGCACTTCTGGAACTGTTTTTCGTTGGCTGTCTGTCAGCAAAATCGTGCTACGATTTGGAGAAATCGTACTAAGATTTTGGGCCAGAATTTGGTGTTTTGGTTCGACAAAAATCGTGCTCCGATTTTAGAAAATCGTGCTACGATTTTGGTGAGGACAAAAACACAAATTCCGCTTTCAATTGGTTTTTCCACTATTTTTCGTTCTGAACTGGGTTTCGTTGTAAACATGAAAGTTGTAAATATGGAAGTTAGCTTTCATTTAGCTTTAGAGTGACCTAATTTAGACATCCACAACTTGACTTATAATCAAATTACTACACATGGGTCAGCACGGTCGTGCACTCTGTCCAGGTTTAGGAAAAGCAACATTTCCACCCCTCTCTGTCCCGAATTGGATTTAGGTCCCTTCATGAAAGTTGTAGATATAGACGTCAGCTCTCATTTCCCTTTGGTTTGAATCCATTTAGATCTATAAAACTTGAGTTATGATTAAAATACCATGCATGGGTCATGCTGCATCCTTCATGAAATTGCAGCACAATCTTTTCAGTGGACTCTAAGACATCTATGAACACAATAATTAGTTTAAGCAAGCCGTTAGCGTGTAAAGTGAAAGTAAGGATCCTTAAACTACATGTATAAATGAGGGAGTGTATTTAGGCATAAATAGAAGTAGTTACCTCAAAATAATAACAAGTCTAAACATGAACCGACGATAATAGTTTATGAGAACCTCATGATGTTAAAGATGGCTTGGCAATAGGAAATGAAAGACAATTATAAGAGGAGGGGAAATCGAGTTGTTTAAGATAGATGACTAGGATAAACATAAGTTCCTCGAATTAGAGATGAAACTAAAAAGGTGAAGTAGTTTAAGCAATAGAAGGAGAAGTAGGAGAGATATAGATAAGTTGTTCACGACGGAGTGATAACGACGAGAATAACCCCTTGGATTATTTAAAAGGTATAATACGGTAAGTTGATCAAGAGGGTATAAAATATGAAAGAGATAAAGAAGTGAAAGAAGACGATGATAAGAGGGGATATGAAGTAGGTGTGTTTCGAGTAACTGATCAAGTTAAACATAATCTTCTTAAACCAATGATGACCTTAGGAATGTGGTAAAGTTGAAGAGTAAAAGAGTCAAGGTAAATAAATAACTTAAGATGAATGTTAGATAGGAACGTATAAGGTGTAAAAATGAATATAGAATAGAGAAGTTGAATTTAGATGATCGTAGACGATGAGAGAGTCGTTAAGACGAAATGTAAAAGGAAGATGTGGGTTTGTGAATTGATTAATGAAAGATAATAGGAATGATGATAGCGGTGAATAAGACGGGAATCGGTTAGAAGAGAGCAAGATGAATATAAAAGAAAATAAGAGGTAATAGTTACAATGTTTGACGATAATAATAACAACCGGTATCGAGAGAATAAAACCTTAAATTATAATTAAGTTTTAGTGAGGAAAGTTGCTAACGTCGAAAGTAACAATAAGGTGAGATAATAACTTTAAATTAGAATGAAGTTAAGATTAGGGGAATGGTCGAGGTTATAGATGTCGACGAATGTGAGATGAAGTAATAAGATATAAAGTCGTTTTAATGAGAAGAATAAGTAGGAAAGAGTTATTGATGATGGTGAGGTGAAACCTAGTTGTATAGAGTGGATACTTAATATGTAATGTTAATGGAGAAGTAAATATCTTAAAACTAAGAATGAGGAATAGGGTGTGCTATCAGGATAAAATATCTAGAGAGCCTAGAATAGACGAGAGAATAGAGCATGTTCGTAAGATGAATAATAAAATAA
The DNA here is from genome assembly GCA_018208015.1 of Medicago ruthenica. Taxonomy (NCBI): domain Eukaryota; kingdom Viridiplantae; phylum Streptophyta; class Magnoliopsida; order Fabales; family Fabaceae; genus Medicago; species Medicago ruthenica. Next base: position 276,498 of record WNNG01000463.1, read on the forward strand.
AATAGAGGGATGTTGACGTAGAAAGGAGTCATGCTTAAGGGTTGGATTGATGAGGAGATAATGTGGTGATATAGACGGCGATATAGAGTAATGATGAGGAATCCTATGACTGTGACAAAGAGTGATGACGATTGATATTATATATAAGTATATAAATAAATACGATGGGAAATGATGATTTTATAGTATAGTGATGGTGAGAATGTTGAAGTTCATATTATAAAGATGATGAGAAATGATGATGTTGATATTATAATGATGATGAGAATGACGATGTCTATATTATTATGATGATGAGATTGATGATGTTTATTTATGAAGACGATGAGAATGATGACGATGTGTTTTACATTGATGTTGTGCATATTAGGGAGAGTCTTGCATTTCTGATTGTGAATTTCTGATGATGTGTAATACATGATGAGTTTGTCACCATGCATGCATATAGAGTCGTGTCTAGGGATTATGAAGATGAAATGACGATGAAAGTCCAGTAACATATCTCTGGCAAATTGTGGTGACGAAAGTCCAGTAACATATCTCTGGCAAATTGTGGTGATGAAAGTCCAGTAACATAACTCTGGCAAATTGTGGCGACGATAGTTGTGGTACCACATTCATATAGGTCATAGGATTGAGTTCATATGCATATAAATGATGATGATTCGTACTTGGTGTTTATTTGTGAAATGGTGTGAGACGATGGTATGTGTGATCTGTTGAGACGAAACTATTTGTTGATGTTCTTACCAAGACGGAATATTATTGTCATTATTTAATATTGTGCGTGATTTTTCCTAATAATATGTTATGGCGGGATTTCCCACCCCTTTGCTTGTTTTTGTATTTATGGTGACTGTACTCGTGGGGTACAGACACTCAGGACGAAGAGATCTAATTGCGGGACGCTTAGAAGGTGGCGACATGAAATATCTTCCGTCAATTTTGATTTAGTAGTGAGTATACATGTAGTCGCACACGAGCTCTGATATGTAACACTAGGGTCGGGGTGACTATTTGATTTTCATATTTTGAAGTTTGAAGTAATTTGAATTTTGAAAACATATTTATGAAAGTAGAGACTTGATCTATTTTCCATTATGAATGATGAATTTGCCGCTGCTGAATCTATGACTTTATTTTATGAAATGATAAAAAGTGAATACGGGTAACATCTATTTCTTTTATTTACATTTAATATTTTATTTATTTAAAGTTGGGGTCTTAGGGTGTTATATTGACAGAGGATCCATGCAAGAAAGACTCTTTTGGGAGTTTGAATGTGTATCCCAATATTGTAATAGTGATCGGGCAAACTGGTTTTTTCAATCTCGTTAGTCGTATTGCCTCTTTGCGTGTGTGAAATTTGTTGTCGAATTTGAAAATTAGCCGAAGATTCGACCAATAAAGCTAAAAAATGATTCTCTTTTTTCTTCAAACAACTACAACAAGGAAGAAACTATGTTCCTCATATGTGGGTTCCTTAACTCCTCCAAAGAGTGTAAGGGTGACAAATGATTTTTGAGAACTAAAATGTTAAGAAAAACATAAATAAATTTCTAAAGGCAGAAAAACATAGGTAAGTTCTCGTAAGCTTAACTTAGTTGGTAGAGACATTACATAATATATGTCGGTGTCGAAGTATGAACCGTGGACACTCTACGTATTCACTAAATTTCTAGCCACTAGACTACTTAACAAAAAATATAGGTAAAATGTAAGTGAAATAAGTTGTTTGATTCATTCAATGTGTGTACAATGAGATTTACAAGCGGTATTTATAGACAATACTAGAGCCTAAGTCATATCAACTGTTGTAAAAAAAGTGGCATAATCATGACCAACCAAGATCATTCCCTTAGCGACATTATCAATTGATGAACTCGCTGGTTACCACTTCGTCTGGTTGAACCAACCAATTTGATACAATTTTTTAAAGAGTTGTGTTATTTGAACAACCACTTTAATGACAACTTTTGAGACAACCAAAGATTTACAAAGAAAATGAGGTATCGACACAAAAACCAAAACAATAGAGAGAGAAAATAAAAACATAATGTGAATATGAAAGAGAAAGTTGTCACAAAAGTTACAAAAAATAGTTGTACAAATACCATTTCTCATTTTTAAAACATTGTATAAAACACCCTAATTCATTAGGAAAATGACAGCATACTCAGATGTTATTTAATATCTTATTACAAAAAACTACTTATTAGGTTAATTCATAAATGCTTTAACAATGAAAGAAATCCTATTGACAGGAACACATATGTCAAACAAATAAGCCTATATATATATATATATATATATATATATATATATATAGTTCAAGCTTTAGAAAGAGGAAGCGAGAAAGAGTATAATTTATCTATTATTTGAATTGAGTAATATATAAATTGACTTATCATTTCAGATTTTTAGTTTGTTGTTCAAATATGAAAATTAGGATTTGTTTTGGACCGAGCAAATGCTCAAAGATCCATTTAAATAGGCCCAATACAAAATAACCAAATCCAGCATTTGGTAAATTACTCGCAACACACCTCCTCCCCACGAGGGGGGGGGGGGGGGGGGGGGGGGGTTCGGAGCAAACCGGAGACTCATTCAAACCAAAGAGTAACGTCTCCTTCCATGTTCCCGCGAATCTCGCTCGACGGTTACGATTCCCACGAATCCGTAACCGACGAGCCCAACGTGTGCCTCACAACGACTCCTGCACCACCCACTCTCTATATAAAGGAGACTCTCAACAGTCCCCAAGGTTAGAAACTACTCACTCTCTAAACCCCCTTTTCTGACTCAATACTGACTTGAGCGTCGGAGTATCTGCAGGTACACACCCCTCCGCCGTTTCAGTCAGCCAACAAAGACTTACCACCATCATATTCAACTGTACCGGTATTCACCTTCTGATCAGGTACGATCATAACTTCTCTGTGGCACCACTTATTAGGACTTCTGAAAATTAGGACTACTACTAATTAGAAAGAAATTAGGACTTGTTTGTGTACTACTTCCAAATTTTAAATTAAATACATCAATTTTTTTTACTCAACTTTCTCTTAAATATAGAACTAGATGGAGTACTAATTAGCAAGAAATTGATAGCTGTTCATACACCACTATAGGTAAACAAAAAAATCTAGTTGATAGGCAAATATTTGAAGGCTACAAAGAAAATATAATAAGCTCGATAGTTCACAAAGAACAAATGAATAATTTTCTTTTAGATTTAGCAAATAATTCATAAACCGTTTATTAGAATGAAATAATAATATATAGAAGTCATAGAATAATATTCTTTGTGGCGCACAAATATTTAGCTATCAACTAGACCTTCCTTCACTTATTGTGGTGTCTTAAAAGATCAACAATTTTTTGCTAATTGTAGAACCAGGACCGTTTCTATGAAAATGGAGGTCTGACTCTCATACTAAAAATATGCCCAAAAAAATGTAATTTTTTTAAGAGAGCAAAAATAAAAAGTTTGTAATGATTGTTTGAGAGAAAACTTATGATGTTTGTTAGTGTTCTAATAAAAAATTACAACAAGTGGTCTATAAAAAATAGAAGAAAAATAATAATTATATTATATTTTTATTTGTAAATATATTTAGTCCAAAAAAAGAAATTAATTTAAGAAGTAAAAAGTAGAACTTGAGAGTTGAACCATGGACCATCAGTGGCGGAGGGCCTTTAGGGCCAAGGTGGGCCACAGCCCACCCCACTAAAAAAAATTAATTTTTTTTATATGGAAAATTATTAAAATATCTTTGATTTTTAACTAAAATTACCTTGCGGCCCACCCTCTTCTCCATTTCAGTACGTTTTATAAGCACAATTTCAAGTCAATTGAAATGTATAGATAATTATCTTGAATTTTTAAGATATAAAATTTAATTTTTTGATGGTCAATCTTGTGTTTAATGCTTATTATAACGTAAATTTTGTATGTGTGTATATATATATATATATATATATATATATATATATATATATATATATATATATATATATATATATTATAGTTTATTTTTGTGGCCCACCCAAACAATTTTTTCTGGCTCCGCCACTGTGGACCATTGCATAAACACCAACATATGCCACCACTAAGTTAACATGTATAAAAATATTATCACGTAACTTCTATATATTCAGTCTTTATACGCATTATATACAAAAAAAATATACTTTTGGCCCTCAAAATTTTGTGAATCATATTAGGCGAACAACTCTAAGAGAATCCAATGTTGGGGGCAAAGCAAGAAAATATATTTTGCCCCCAACATACTCGAAAACCATCAACTCTTTTTTTTATCAAGAAGAAATGACAAATCAAAACCTAATCCTAGACGAACAACTCTAAGAGCATCATCTAGAAGGGAATGATGCACTTGAGGAGGGCAAAAAATCCAAGACTTTAGAGCATCAGAAGAAGAAACTTCATGTTTAGCAAACAAATCCGCACACTCGCTGCCTTGACGGAGGGTATGATGAAAATTAGCGATCCAATCTACTCCCTCGTGTCTCCTGTAACATCCGGTGGCTCCCAATGGGCTGGCCTCCCTATACTTTCAAGGACCGAGATGTACTCACGACCTTCTCCAAGCCCCTATTGGAGTTTTTGCCTTCCGTGGGAATCGAACCGTGTACCTGCGACCTATAAGTACACGCTCAATGCATTCTCACAGTTCGATTCCCACGGAAGGCATGAAACTCCACATGGGGGGTGGAGAAGTCCATGAGTACATCGCGGGGGATCGCAGGGGCCCAGATGCCGAATCCCGGATCCGAATCCTGGATGTTACATCTCCAATATCTATACTATATATAAAGAAAATAGCATGTTTCAACTCTTTTTGGTTGACTTTTTCTCTTTTCAAAATTACCCTCAACTTTTAATATTAATAACACATATAACAAATAGATAAGAGTAAATTAAAATATTAAAATAAAAGTGTAACAAACACGATATGAGTATATATATGTCCAGTTTTTTTTCCTTTATCGTTTATTTAAAAAAAATATAAAAATAAAAGTGTAACAAATAGATGAGTATATTTATACTTACTTTTTCATTATCTCAATTATACTCTTAAATAACTTTTTCTATAATAAAGATTGATGTTGGTGTCATTAACAAAAAAAGAATTTAGATTATATTTTTTTTTGTTATATTGTTGGTGTCATTGAAATAGATAACCATGGTTAGCTTGGTTTGTTATAACTTGAAAGTAACAAACATTTATATTTTTAGTTTTAATCAAAATCCA